>DWME01004365.1:0-16463 GCA_018244795.1 Parelbella ahira ahira
AGTACCAGTTGACCGCTTCTTGATAGTGAGCCAGAACCGGTGAATTCCTACTACTACGGTATTTGTTGTTCTGCGATGGTGGGCAGAGATAGGCGGAAAGTTACATTCTTCTAATACATCAACGAAATGGGACAAAAGAACTTTAAAATCTGTAAATCTTAAGTATCCGTTAGATGTATTTTGCGCATTTACTAAGTCATTTATGCATGGATAGCCTAGATGTTAACAAACCAGCTTTCGTAAGCCTCGGTCTTAAATCTTGGCGCCCAATTTTTTTCTTCACAGAGTTACGTTTAAAATTGAAAGTCACTCGTTTATTTCAGTAAAGAAAAACATCGTCAGGAAATCTGCACCCCTTGAAGTGTTCTATGACTCTATAAGGTACCTAAATGAATTCTGCCAACGCATTTGACCAGCGTGGCAGACTATGACTTTAAGAGTATTTCGTTTTGAGAAGGGACTTGTGCATAAAAGTGGAATTACTAAAGAGTAATGTTATGATATAACATAACTGTTTAGTTTTCAGTTATCGTTTCTATTTTATTTTTTCAAATAGGTAATCCACATTAAATCAGCAACAATGAAATTTCAACAATGTCAGAGTTAAATTTTTCTCTTTCAACTGCTCTTTAAATATAACATTTAATTATGATTGGAAACAATAATCAATCGAAGCTATTACCGGCACTTATTAATCTACAGCTCAATACACCTTAAATGATGTTAAATATCCTGAAGCAGAAATATTTAAGAAATATACCATTAATATCAAAGGTGTAGACTCTGAAGCCTACAAAGGTGCATAGAATATTTCACAGCCGACGTCAGATCTAAACACGGAGCACGTAGATGTAGGTGCATACGCAATAGCGGATCGTGTCGAAGTCAACGCGTATAAATTAGTTGCGCGAGCGCCCACGATCAACAAAACCACTCGCCGCCCGGCGAATATCGGCCCGTACATCTAAAAAGAGCCTTCATACCACACGATTTTAATTTATAGCTTCAGCTATGGATGTGTTTTGGCTGAATATTGTGTATTATGAAAAGAAAAGGATGAAGTTTATGAAATTTTTATCGATTGAACCGCTTGCCAGCTCTATCAATGCAATACATTAATAACGATATGTACTGCCGGCCTAGACAAACAGATTTTTTTTATTTGACATATTCCGAGCTTAAAATTCAGCTTTAGACCGTTTACCTTAAGAATATTGTCATGTTTATTTTCCGCTTTGTTAGGTTTTATATTTTAAATATCATGTTGGTGCCAGATAAGGAAATATTATTTATATTAACGGTTGAATGATGTTATGATCGTTATGTGTAACAAAACGAAGATTGTAAAAGGTCTCACATTCACAGACGCCGCCGCAGCACCCGCTAGGCGCCGCTCGGTAACCAAATGTAGTCTTTTTGGTGTTCTCATTGTCTTTTTTCAGTCTTTTGGGGGTCTACAAGCGTTCTTTTTTAATGAATCGGTGTTAACCTTCACATGGAACGAGTAACAGGGTGCCGATTGGAGATAAACACTCTGATTTCTTTTTTAAAAAGTTAAAATGGTAGAAATGACAGGATATTCGGCGCGCTCTTTTGCTCTGAGTCGCTCGATAGCCATCTCGAGACGTGATTTTCTTATTAAGGCCGTTATAAATTGAGTTTTCGGAGCGTTAACACGATGTGTTATAAGCCATTTATTAAGGAAGTGATTTATTGCTTGAACATGTCGATTATTCCATTTTATCAACCCACGCTGTAAGGGCTAGAGCGTGAAGGTTAGTAATTGCGTCAGTAATAAGTATTTTTGTACGTATTTTTATATGTAGATACATAGTATGTTATAATTAGCAGATGCCTAAAATTACTTATAGTATTATTATTTTAGTTTAACTAAATATAACATTAATTTTTTTATTATCTTGTAGATTCAGGTTAAGTTAGAAGCGCCATCTATCGGCTGTTATTAGAACTTTATTCATGTTTTCTGACACTTTATTTTAAAATCCTGAGCCTTTCGTGTGTGTTTACGTCACCTTCAAATAAATTTTACATGCTAATATTATTACGTATAAGCATTGGACTATTTAGTATTAACAACATTTTTAAATTATATCGATAAATGACAAAGTTTTGCTACTCGACGCTAGATGGCACAGCTACACACAAATCAATGTTTCCACAATCAGAATGTAAATATAGAAAACTCATATATACGACGAAAGGATTGTATATATAGTGATCAATATAAACGATGAGTGACTTTATTGTCTGAGCGCGATTTTTACCCAACGATTCAAGTATGAAATATTTTAAAAGTTTATTAAAATAATCGAAAACTACACTCAAACAAATACTATTTTATGATAAATTAACTATGATACATCATCGTATTCTACTCATAGACTTCAATACAATTGCCACTAATTATTTACCTTCACGAAATAAACCGAGCAAATTAAAACGAATGTCTTAATTCGTAATAGTTTAAACATAAGCTAAACGGGTTTTAAACGACCTGCGGGATTTATGGCTCATCTCGTCGACGGTGGATCACCGCGGAGTCTTTCATCTCGAGTCGGGGGATTATAAACCATTCGTTAGTCCAGATTGTTATTAAATTTAACGCATAGCGCCACCGGATGTGGGCAGATTTCAATACAAATTGGTGCGCTTTTGAATGAAGATTGCCTGCCTACTGTTGCGTTGTTTCTTTACAAGAACGGCAAGTTCCTGGAAGAGTCGTTCATTGATGAAATTTTTGACTCACTCTTGGGCTTTTCTGATGTAATGTAATTACTGATATTATATGAATAATAACCACATACATAATGTGTGGAATTGTTCAAATTATGAATATAGAGTAAATAATTGATTACAGAAATAATTTGAATTCTATAAATATTTATGTTCCGCCGGTCAGTAGTTACTAAGCGCAACAGTTAATCAAGAGGTCCTGGGTTCGAATTTTGGATCAGGTACTATCGAGTTTTTCTAAATTAGAATTCTCAGTAGTAGTGGCTGACCCCTATTTCATAGTGGAAAGTAAACCGTAACCGGTGAAACGTGGGAGAATACCTACTCCACCACACTGCTTACTTCATTGGAGATTACATGCGTGACGTTATGATTATATCGCGTTTGCCTTTAATAAAATGTAAGATTTTATGATGAATAAAGGATGTTTGGTGGAACAGAAAAACCTCTTGATCACATATTACGCAGCTCGTAGATGCTTAATAGGACATCAAATCTAATACTTTCTTACTTACGTCACTAATATGACTCACGAAGAGTAAATCGGGTCTGGTTTTGATCTCCAACTCATCTAGAATAAACTAGCCGCAGAAAATATTTGCTTTAAATAAAAATCTGAATCTTGAAATTGAATTTGAATTTGAATGAATGAAGAAAAATTTGAATCTTGAAATTTACTGAAATTTTGGCATTACGCGTATTAATATAACGCTTTTAAGAAGATACTGCTTGCTAAATCTCGCACAGATAAAACAGGGCCCAACGATGGATTAGTTTATAAAACGCGGTTCGTCAAAGAGTCCAGCGTACCAGATCGCATCCGATAAGCAAACGCAAAAACGCTCAGTTTGCAAAACTAAACACTTTGTTATTGAGATTAGCATCTGGTGTACCACTCAATGGTCGTAACTGTACCTGCTTTGGCATTCAATAAACAGTTTCTGAACGCACATACATAGGTACATTCGGCTACAAAAGCGTTAATCCGCTAAAGTAGCCGACTGCAGCCAGTAATCATTTTTACAATTGTCCGACCAAACAAAGTGTTGGACTCCTTTCTTTTACACAAAGCCTTCTCAAACATACGGTTGTGTATTGTCGATGTAAACGACATTACGGTTCGTAACGCGTTGACGCTTCTGTGTCGGACACATGTTGTGCGCCGTGATGCAAATGCACCGGTATTAGTTGATTCATTGATGGTTTTCTTGCATTTTACACCTCGCATCCGGTTTTTATGACTTTCACGTGTATATGTGCATATTAAATGCGATTTTGATTGTTAATTTCCGAATTATGCAAGCCGTTAGGTATTCGTGTCTGCGTTTATAAATTCATTAACGTGTGTAGGTACAATTTATGGTGACATGGTTTCTTTTGGAAATGTAAAAATGTTGGGTGTTAGACATTAAAATTTTTTACAAATATATTAACAATATTTTAATGAAACGTATTTCAATATCTACCTATAATTTTTTAATTCAATGAATATTTCATACTATGTTCTTTGATAAAATCTTGGGCTTTGGTGATCGTTAAATATTATAGGGTTTGCAATTTAAATTAGCGCTTAGAAGTGTGATCCAAAAGAGGTGTAATCAAAAAACAATCAATGATATATTGGTTTAATTGACCAAAAGTCACAAAGATTGCTATGTAATTCATATATTATATAACCATTGTTTAACTTAAATTAAGCAAAATAATAAACAAGTCTTGCTCTACACATGCTCTACCAAGATTGAAAAAGATCGCTTTATTGGCGGTATCAATAAATACGTGACCAAAATGTTGGATACATTAAAAATGCATCAAACCGATTGAGAACACCCGCGACTGCATACACATAACAATATATACATATACTCTACATTCCGCACGCAAAGTAACACCATATCCTTGGGAATGTAGCGTTCTCCCATCGAAATATTTCAAAACTCGATTACTATCTCGGCGACTACGCAGCGAGTTATTGAATAAGACGTGAAAAATGATGAGAGCGGCGCAAAGGCTCCGCCGACGATTGCTCCTCTCGTTTTTTGAGTGCATTTCCAACCGGCGAAAAGGGATAGCGAATTTGGGCGAACAAAGGCGGTCCCATGTAGAGTTCCCATTGCCACTAAACTTAAATGCATTAGGACATTCCTTTTCTATTCTATACGCATACATTATTTAATTTTTAAGCTACCTCCTTTTATTCAACATAGAGGTAAATTCGTAAAATTTGTTATGCATCCATAATTTCAATCATCTATATCTTCAATTCTTTGTTGTCTGCAGTCAGGTATCTGCCAAACTTCCAGATTAGCATAAGCACGTCTACTTATTGCCATTTCAACGGTATATTCATTCGACTGACATCGGATCCAATCAGTCCTGACGTTTTCCGCTATTATAAGGTCCGTGTGGCGATTCTAGTGTGATGTGACAGGAGCGTTCGATGTGCCTCCACCCGCCGCCCGGTGAGGTCCGAGCCAGCGGGGGGCTATTCCGTCTCCGATTTTTCGTCTCGCCCACGGCGCGATCTCTCACGGGTTTGTTGTCACGTAATTACCTAATTTATAGCACTGTGCAACCGTACAGTGATAAGTCA
Source organism: Parelbella ahira ahira (assembly GCA_018244795.1). Lineage (NCBI taxonomy): Eukaryota > Metazoa > Arthropoda > Insecta > Lepidoptera > Hesperiidae > Parelbella > Parelbella ahira. The sequence goes on from DWME01004365.1 coordinate 5,348, forward strand.
CCTAGCAAACTCAGTGTCACAGTGGGAGCCACCAGAGGGCGGTATGTTTTCTTCACGGTGTAGGTCTGTTCCCGAAATTGAGACATTAGCGGCCCGCTTTGGTCTTAGTCAATCGGAGCGGTCACCTTTATTAGTCACGCCTAGAGAATTTATCTCTACAACGTTAGACCATTTCACGGTATTTAATTTATGTTCAACTTATATCAACAGCTTTTTGTAATAAATTAATCGCGACAAGGGGGGTCAAGAACCGTCTAATACGTGTAGTATATTCTATATGTAAATCAGTTTGTAATTTTGGTTTATTTCCTTTAAAATTAAAATTAAACACGGAACATTACAAAGTTTCTTAAATACAGAAATAAATTCAAGAGGATTATTAATTTCCGCTTAATTAAAAAAAAATATGATGTACATTTTAAATGTGTATTATCTTTATCTGATAATCAAAAACGCATAAATGTTAGTTTCGCAACGAATTTGAAGATTAAAGCCACAGTTTAGTCTAATAGCTATTTGCAGATTTTACACTTACTAGGAAACCTCATGCAAATCTCTTAAACAACAGAATTCTTCACATATTTCCCCATCGATGTCACATATGATACAAAAAGAAACTTAGTTTTTACATTTTGGGTGCGTTATTATATATGAAGTACATTATCAATAAATACTTGTAATGTAATGTAATGTAATGTATACGTAATGTAATGTATACGTAATGTAATGTATATAAAGTATATGTTATGTATAGTGAAGTATGTGCACTGTATAAGTATCAATATAATGCACACAAATATGGGTTATTGCTCCAAGAGTTATACTCATAAGTGACCGAATATACAAAGGTTAACATAGATGTGTTCTGAATTAGTGTTTGGGCACTGTCGCGGCCCACAAACCAGTCCTCGGCGAAACGCGACTAATTTACGAGAACAACCTTTCTGGTCGCCGGTGACACACGACGGCCATAATTGTCGTGTTATACACAGATTGGACGGTCCGTCGCCGTAAATATTGTTATGTTTGGACGTTGGACCGTGGACTGATCATTGATGTGGACTATGGACGGACCGATTGAAGTTCGTAAGTAACAAATAACTTAGTTAGATGTGTTGTACTATATACAGATGTATATTGCTACACAATATTTTAAAATTATTGTAAGGGGAGATGATGAGGAATTGGAAATTTTCTAAATCGGTGAATATGTATACAGGGCTTAATAAATGTAGAGGCACGTCAGGTTTGTAAGGATCTAGAAATTTGACACTCAGTGCCTTCTGCCTACCCCGTAAGTGACTTGGCGTAACGATATAATAATAAAGTAGCCTCCGGCAATTACAATTGTCTAAATGAACAAACATATTATTGAATTTAAATTTTGTGTTTCTCATTTTTTGATCGAAAAAATTAGAGACGAATCAATTTAAAACGGTATTTATTGCTTCTCAACGGTCCAATTAGCTTATTTCGTGTTATAGAATTATAATCTAAACACAAACGTATGTATTACTTTAATTGAATGTCAATGGTAAAAGTTGAATGTCCGCAAAGTAGAGACGAGAGAAGTTTTAGCAAGTGTATAGTAGCATGTAAGTCGGACAGCACTTCCATACTCACAGCCATATTTATGTGTTAATCCTTTACTTACAAATGTGACAACATTAACTAACACTAATTTTAAAATTTTGTAAACTGTTTCCCTATTGCGCAAGTGATTAATCATTTATGTTTAAATTTAATTTAATTTTTCACATTTAATTAACAGACGCTTAATATAATTGAAAACGAGAACCACTACATTATGTTTGAGCTTTTAAAAGAATTTGAGGTTCACAAAGTGACAAGAGGCTATAAAACGGAGAGCTCGGCTAACAATAAAGTATATTTCCATAAAAATATAATATGGTGGCATCTCGGTGCACCACAAAATGCGCGCTAAAACTAAATCTCGAGTTATGTCCTCCGCTGATATGAAACTCGGATGTGAAAGGTTTACTAATGCACAATTTCATACTTTAGTGGCTATAAAAACGACCGGTGTGAGGATATATGCACCATAAATAAGGATGTTTATATGACGATAATAGATCGAATAATTGGGCGTAAAAGTTAAACGGAGTGGCGTGTTTGGGAGCCGTGTGAAGAACGCCGGTCGACTTCGGCGCCCATTGGCCGGCCGTGCTCAACATTGTACCTCATTTGTTCAACACGAAGCACACGGAATGGGTTTATTAATATAAAGCTATTAAACTTTTATCTCCGTTTCCTCAACACTAGATGAAGTAAATTTATTCAGTCATATATTTATGATACAGGGAACGAATCGGCCGCGTATAATTAAATTTACACCGCAAAATGATAATTGCGCGATTATTATTATTATGAGACCATTGTATTTCAGATTGTAAATTATTAACTTAAATGATCGTAATTAATGTCACATTTCGTGCATATAAATCATTTTTAAGGATGGCGTAAATTAAATTAGGCGTTCATTTATTGTGTTTGATAAAACATTTTATTGGTACAAAGTTGATAATTTTATGCGATAAAGCCTTTAAATAGCCTGTTTTAAATTTTGAGACAAACACCTTAAATTAGTATAGTTGTTAAGTGATTTGATGTTGTAAAAATTTTCGAGACAAATTAGAAAAAGGGACATGAGATTTTCTAAAGTATTTCGCCCCGTGTGCGAGCGGCAAGCCTCCGATGACTATCGTACATGATAAATGGACCGTGTCAGAATTTATTGTGGTCCTAACTCCACTATTGTCTCAATGAATACTTTTTTATTGTCATAATATTATAAAGACTCGCGTCTGACAAGTGGCGTTTAGGATTATGATGCGTTCCTCACAAATAGCTGCCGTGTTATGACTGCTTCGAGTTATTTCGAATCGTAAATTGATTTTGATGTCCTTTTTATGATGGATCGGAATCGATTTTTGATTTTTAATAGCTTTCCGTTTTCATATGTTAATATATAAGATTAGCCTTCTGATCGAGCAGTGGATGTTGTACTTTTCGTTACTATTGTAGGTATTCTGTTTACGCGCAAATCTAAGTTAGACAGATTGAACTGGGCTCAAATTTTATGCGCTCGTTATGATGTCTGTGGCGGACAAAAAAAATGTCGAAACATATTAAATGTATATTTTTAATTTATTGACGGCACAAATGATAGCGTACTCATACGTGACATGTGCTCTAAGCGGGCGCGAGCTTTTATAATTTCTCCACAAAAAACGTTGAAATGATGAACATAATCTTTTTATAACTTGCATACTGGATGAATACAAATGTGTTATGGCGAATGTGCTATATATAAACTTTAAATTGGTTTTATGATACTAAACATTTGGACAGGGTTTTTATTGACGAGGTAATTTGATATTTTCTGTGAGCTGTGCTTATGTTCTTTTTTAGTTCTTACGATTATTCGTCTATGCGGAACGACTGTTAACATTGGTTTAATGTGAATTAATATGGCGTTTTGAAATTACTTCCTTTGAGGTATATGAGGTTGTTTAAGAAAGTTGCAAAGAGAGCTTTCCACCAAAGCCGGCAATGTATTGGTTGCCCTTCGGGTGTTGCTAATGTCCTCGGCTACGAAGCCTACACTTTCTAGTAGCCCGTCATTCTGTTTGCTAGACTAAATATACAAAGCGAGGATATTTATATAGTTTAGAATTCTATCTCCAAGTCAAGCGTTTTGGAGTTGAAATCCCTAATAGACATTTTAGGCTTTACAAGATTTTGTGCCTTTTCCACATTTAAGATCTGAAAAATGAAGCAGATAAATGGTAAGATACTTTATGAAACACTACTAACATACCTCTCTACAACATCATTCCTGTAATCCCCCAAGAAGTCGGCATTGGAGTATCGAACACCCCTATGTTTCACTGGTTACGTTTATGTCACTAAACGGAATTTGGGGTGAGCCTATTGAAGTACACCGGACACAAATGCAGACTCAGAGCAAGTACTAGAATTCATCGTCATCACTATTATCATTAGCCTACTCCCGTTCACTGATGGACATATGCCTCTCCAACTACATCTCGATCTTCAGCTCTTCTAATCCAATTCCCGTTCCCAACCATTTTGCATACATCATCTTTCCACCTAGTCTGAGAGCGTTCGTTCTAAAAATACTAATATTAATGTCTACTAAGGGACCGTTTCAAATAAATCGAAAGCGGGATAAAATGATAAAACCCAAGTGGTCTCCGCACACCTGTCCCCGCGCATGCCCGTCCATCTGCCAGGACATCGCAGTTGTTGGGTTTTTGCTGATGGCGTCGATCCTGCGCGGCGACATGGAATCATTGTAACAAGATTAAATCAGTTTTGTTAGTTGTCAAGGTGGTGGAATCGGTTAATAAACTTATTGTTAGGGCGTACCAGGCACGCTGACACAAGCTTATAATAAAATTTATAATGCTTAGCTAACGAATTACTGATTATAATAATAAGAATTATGAAGGTAATAGTAATAATTGTGGTTCAATGCATGCTTCCTTACGCCCTTTACTCTCAAGTTTAAGCAAATAAATTAAACTTAAGATAAAATGGATAATTTTTCCAAGATTCATATATGAGATGCATCGATATCCGTAAGTAATAATATCCGTTTAATCCACTTTTAGCTTAATGTTTAAAATAGCAAAATATTGCTTAATATCTGAATAATTCCAAGCGAAATCAATAAACAAGAAATTAGGTAAGTCAGAAGTAACATAATTATAGGGGACACATAGTCCCTTATATTTAAATTTAGAACCAAAATCAGTTGATGGTGAATTTAGCAAATTGTAGAGCTAGCAGTGTATATTACAATCATTATAAAATGAAACCGCGCGGCCGTTGAAGTCTTTTGTTCGAAAATCCTCGTGTATTTGCCGCGATGCTCTACCAATGGCGTTACGGTACATTTTTAACTTCGAATTCAACATGTTTATTGTTACTTTCAACCTTTATTTAGGTTCATATACCGGAAGGACAATGAAGATTGAAAAAGTTGAAGAAAATGAATTTTAAACTTAGATCTATTTCGTTGATAAATTTAATTAAGCAAATGACTAAGTATATGATTTATTATTATTTCAATTATAATTTTTTTTCACACAAACAGTGCGTTGAATGAATGAAAAAAAATAATGCTGATACTTTTTAAAAATGTGAATGAAGGATTAAAATAAAGACAGCTCATAACGGAATGTCAGAATGAGTTGAGGAACTGGAGGAATTCGTACTGAAGATGAGTCGACAATTATATGTAACTTAGCGAGCACGGGTTGAGCTGACTTGAATGTTGTCGGTCGCCAACCCTAGCATAGCTCACGAGCTCAGCCAAAAGGTAATTGTCGCACTAATGACTATTAAAATAATTATCTCCTTATAACTTTCTCCTTATAACCTGATAACTTATATCTTATAACTCATTTTGAAAGGGCTAATGATTATCATTTGCCGGTTTGTAGGAGATTCTCTATTTATACCATAAATTTTTTCTGATTTAAATGTACATATAGCGGAGCTAATTATCTCAGAATTTCGATTGAATATTATGGTTTTATTGTATGTTCCTATCTCTTTACTCGTCATTGATACGACAAGTCGTTAAAGAACGCATTTAATTGCCCAATATAAGAGTGCAGGGTCGGTTGTTCTGCGGACAACATATTTCATATCTAAGACTTGTTTACACGCAGTAGGCATTGAACTTTGTCGCTGAAAGCCTTTCCTCCTAAACTTCCTACTTTTTTACGACGTGCTCGGGATTCCTAACAATTCTCCGCCCGATCTTCCCGTGGGATATTATGTAATTTATAAAGGCATGATACTTGAAACCTTGTGAAATATAACAGGTTTCAGCGCCAATATTACATTGTAAGACGATTGTTGTTACAACACGAATGTTTTCGATACCTTTGTGTAAATAACAGAGACGTAAAGCGGGATGCAAGCAATTACAAAATGACATTGTTATTGCCTTTCAATAAATAGCTTATATGCAATGTGTATTTGCTAATTTACCTATAGAAATTGGTATTTATATATTTTTTTTTATTTATATAAATAATGGCTAGCGTTCAAAGTGCTACAAAGTGACAAAAAAGAAAAACGTAAATTTCAAATTCGATGCACTTCTAATCAAAAGTACTTCAGTTGTGACAAGAGTATCTTGTGTTATCAGAGTATCTGGGGTTATATTATAAAGCACATGTACATACATATTGTAAGTATGTACGAGAAATATTTCTATAGGCTATAAAAAATGTATACTTACATTAACGGATATGCCACCAACGAGTCACGGTGGCCGGCCTCAAAGACGCCGCAAATTCCTTCACACAACATGCAAAAGGCTGCCAAAGTCATAAATAACTCTGAAATGATCCTCACGTCGTGCGAGCGTACAAAAAGCGAGTAGTGACATCTAAATTATTACGGGAAGGAGGCAGTTTCAGCAAGCTCAGCACCAACAAATCGCCCCCCGATATAGGCAGATGAACAACTTTAACAAAGGGAACAGCAAATAATACATCAGATAAAAGAATTTTCAAAACAAACTCAAAATACTAAAGCGTTTGACACGAGCATCCGCTCGACCGCAAAAAAATCGAACGAGCGGCGCCGAATCGAATCCTAAATTAGACCTTATATCAATATTTTGAGGGGCTGTTTCGTCATGGACGCGCGCGCGCTTTGATCCCGCGATAGATCTCAATAGCGGTGATTAAAGGCGCCTGTGATTTTGGTTGAATGCTTTTTTTGTTAGCGCTGCTGCCTTCATCGGCCATACAAAATAAACGGCACACTACTGTAAAAGAATATACAATTATTAAGCTTTGAATGGTTACAGCGGGGGTGAAGTGCTCATAAATTGTTTTTTTTTTTTCTTACGGTTGAATTTTGGAAATCTTTTAAAAATCATAAACGGCTTTTGGATAGTGGATTTATTGTAAAGGTGTCAAGGGAGGCGTTGGGTCGTACACTGTTTGTTAAAGAGCTGCCTATTTAGTAATTACACGGTTCGATTCTATATGCGCAGTGGAGTAAGTGACAGGAAAATGACAATGGGTAATCTTATTCAGTGGAGTGCGGCACTGAGGAAGCTGAGTCATTGTGACCTTCTGTTTAATAATAAAAGTACGATATTTTAATTTAAAAATATTACATGTGTTACGTATGAAGCACTAACACTAATAGGATCCTCTGTGAATTCTCACAATACGTTTCGTCAATACATAAACACTACGAGAAAACGCATGATGATTTCGCATGAGCAAAGTAATTAAAAAAATAGCAAAGCAAATATCGGTAAATAGAGCATAAGTCCGCCCCTACCAAATCACCTGAGGATCTGGACACTACAACGGAAAGCTGTCGGATTCGGAAGGCCCAGCACCGGAAGAAGTGGCGATTACCGGAGCCCTATATCCAACAGTGGACATCCAAAGAACGATACGAAAGTATCAAAAGTCTGTTTTGCCACGCGTAAGCCTTTTTGATATACCTAGTGTAGATGTTATATACATTTGAAACACGTTTGAACACACGTTTGAAACACGTCTACATATTATGTATACGGTATTTAGGAATACAGTTGTAATAATAAAGCCAAAACGGAAGCCTATTACAATAGTTTAAATAAGACTATAATATTTGTGATATTGATGTTAATTTTTACCCAACAATCTTAACTTGCCAACTTCTAATTTATATTTATGTGCTTATGACAATAAAATAATCGTTATTAGGAAGAGTAAACATTGTGAATATCAGATGTGTCTATTTTAGAGAGTTTGAAGAAATTCTAAGATATTGACGTAATCACATCAATACATTTTATATAAGTTTCGTCGTACATACTTTAATATGTAAAAAGTAATTGATTAATTTTAAAGGACACCCAATTATAACGAATTTCTTCTAATTTAAACAAAGACAATGTAATTCATTCATGTTGCCTTTGTTCTCTCTTAATTATGACTGTGTTATAACTTCATTGAGTGTCGAAGTGTTAATAGTTGCGCTGACGCTCATTATATGAGTTGGAGGTGCGATCGTAAATTCTGATCCTCAAGGCCACAGCTCCAACAAAAGAACCAAGTGTCGTTCAAACCCAAAGTCGATTTTACAAGGGGCTGTCTCGGTCGCGCGTGTGGGCCTGCCGCGACATCTTGTTGAGGATAAGTTCGAATTTACGCTGATTATAACGTCCACCGTTTCATATCATATTAACGTTTTAATGTCTAATAAATAACGCGCCTAATGTTTTTATGTTCGTAAAACAACAAGTTTCATTAACAAATACATTGTATGGGCAATAAAATTAATATAAGCATTAATATAAGAACGACTTTCTGTTGTATATTAAAAATGTTGAGAGTGTCGAAAGTTGTCGGTGTACTGATGTTGCTTATGGTGGGTTTGGTGTTCGGAAGTAGGTCAAATATGTACAGGTCAGCTCAAATACGAACAAATTTATAAATTATTACAAGAATGTGCGTGTAAAAAAAAATCGCGTTTACGAGTAGATATACAAATATATTTTGAATTATATGCCAATATATTAAATAAAACAAACATATTTATAACGTAAAACTTACTATGAAAAAATGAAAAAATTGAAAAGCTAGTTTATAATTCTTTTTGCAATAAACTCGTAGAATAAATGTAGAGCAAGGAACATCTACGTGGCTTATCCATACAACAGGACTAATGTTCATTCTCAATAGGTCACCACTGTCCTCATGAATGGGTGGTATCGTCGGAGGCTCTTTACAACGCGTGTTTTGTCCGGAATGCTGTAACAAAAAAGCTTTAGATACACACCATGATAAAAAATCTTTCACCGATTCCAAAGTTGAACAACACCTAAATTTGAACTCTACTTCCGTCGCTTTAAGGATAGAGATGTAGAGCGTAACATTTTTGTTAACGCTGACTTTACAAATAAAATGATACGACGTATGAAATCGGTCAGCAGTAGGGAGGAGTTTGTTTTAGATGCTTTATTAATTATGTCCTAATTAATTTGGAAATGGTCCGTTTGACGCGTTAAAATGCAATTTTAATTAAAGCAGTCTATTCAGCGGACAGATTAGGGGCTTGATAGCAACTTAATTATAACGTAAAATCATTTAACGTGAAGATTCTTTAAAATAAAAAGATAAATGATTAATCGCATTGAAAGTGAAATTGGACGTTGAATGTGTGAGTTGTACTAATTTTTTAATATTCATCCTGTCTATCTTGCACCAGATTTTACAACCCATGTCTTAGACATATCGCAAATTTTGGAAAACATTTCAGTTGGCAAGCCTGGTTGCAGTTGCCCATCGCATGGGCGATAATAACGAATGCTATTACTTTCTCGAACTTTTTCTCCTTGTGCAAGACCGAGGAAAGGTTTCAGAATTGACAGCCAACCTCCGCTAGTCGGAGAGGCACTTTAAGAAGAAAGAATTAGTTTTAATATCAAATAATAAGGAAATATCAAAACAATACACATATCACATATTAAAAATTAAGTAGGTACATTAATTGAACAATATTGAACAATTATATCTATATCTGTTGAAAACTGCCAATATGCACGTACACATTAACACGTTGCTATGAATCGCAATCTCAGCATGATGAAGCAGGCATGATGCATATATCCTGTACCTAACTGTTAACGGGGAGAGAACCGTGCACAGTAATACATAAATGAAGAGGAATTATAATTGTTTACCCCATTATTTAATTTTATCACTTTTATAATTAACATCATCAGCATCATCAATTGTTTTATAGTTCCAATGCAAAACATGGTTTTCCTGTTAAAGTTAGGCTATAGTCATCCATACTAACTGTGTACAAGTCGGCAGCCTTCAAATGATATAGAGAATATCATATAGAACTATATTGGGTGCAACTTCTCAATAATACTTTTGTTCTTCTCTACTGTAAGAGATATATATTTTTAAAATGATCAATATTTTAAAGAAAAAGACATGTGTCAGTGTTGGAATCCAGGACTTTAGACCGGTAGGTTGAATCTTAAACCAATACTACTAGGCAACAACATAATTATTAATTATCATTGATAGCTTGTTCATATAAGTAAACTATACATCTTAATAATGCGCATTATTTGAAATGGTTGACGATATTATTTACCATCCCTATAAATGTATTAATCAAGTAAGATTATTTCTCATCACGCACCCGATTCCACCCCAACCTCTAATAACAATCCTTGTATTGGTTCCGTTAGGATATTTTTCTGGAATCATCCTTCATTTCACACGTCTGTATATAAGTTGCTATTATATTATAAAAACGGCGTGTTTGTATTATAACATTTTTATGATATATATTAAATCAAAACATAATTGCCTTATGATTAATCATACCATAGACCTAGTTTAATGATTAAATGCAATTACATTAAATCATTGCAAAATGATTAAATTGCATCAACACAAAATTAAATATTATTCAAAATATATCTAAATGTTATAAGAATCCAAATGATACATACAGACGGTGTCGGAGGCGTTAACTAGTTTTGTAATATTTGTGAGCGAGGCGGTCGTCGGAGCGGCGCCGGCGCATCCGATTATTTAGGGAGTATTATGTTAAAGGCCCGAATTCCTTTTATTTGACCTACACGACATTCCCGTGAGGAATTCACTGTTTTGCAGTGGGTTGGACGCTTGTTTGAAATCGTTTGTTTGTTAAGTGTTACAGATCGTCGGGCCCCGATAAACGGCGCGGCGATCGTTGACCAATTATCGGGATTGTTAATTTCATTGATGTATATGTATATTGTTTGTTTATTTGCGACGTTGTTAATGTTAATTGTTGTTGAAGGGATTTTTTTTATTGTTAGATTGACGCGTTGTAACCATTGATGGTTTTATGCATTATCTCTTATGAAGTAACAATATTGATAAATTAGGTAAAAATAACGTTTTATACCTTATGAACTTATAAAAGATATAACGTACAGTATGAAATATAGATATACTTTTGTATATACATATATACTATAAATATTGATGAAATGCATTAACAATATCAAGTGTGTCAGTAATGCAATAGTATT
>DWME01004366.1:0-16459 GCA_018244795.1 Parelbella ahira ahira
ATTGAGAGGGTTAAGGCCATAGTCTGCCACGCTGGCCAAGTGCGGGTTGGCAGACTTCACACACCTCAGAAATTTTTATTTTTTTTTATAAATTCTAAGGTGTGCAGGTTTCCTCACGATGTTTTCCTTCACCGATGTACTACACATGTGTTCACTTCTTGTGCATGTAAGTTAAGCTTAAGTACAAATAAAATGGACATAAGAAAGTTTAATTTATTTTATTTCTTATCATTGACATGTTCCATTATGCTAAAAGAAGTTGTATTAGAAGTCGCTGTAAAAGTAGATGAGGAATTCTCATCAGAAATGCTCCTAGAAGTAGGAGCAGCACTTTGCTACATAGATGGAGGAGGTGGTGGCACAGGCAGCAACGGTGGTGGAGGTGGTACCCCCATCATTGGTGCACCTGGTGGTGGAGGCAGTCGTATGCCATGGTTCTCCCACATCTTTGGAGGAGGTGGTGGCATTCGTAAGGCTTCCATCTTAAATGCAAACTGTAAGAAAAACTGCTTGGTATCTTTATTCCAGTGTGTCCAGAATTTTGAATCATGTTTCTCAACTTCTCTACTAGGCACTTTAAAGGCTATGGTCTCATACGGTTCAGCAGCAAAGAGCAAGTACTGCCACCGACGATCTGGAGGTTCAATCTTCTGTTCATAAGCTGACATGAAACGGTGTCTGGGTTGAACACCTTCAGCAATTTCTAAAACAACAAAATTTTATATAATATAGTGTAAACTCTTAACAACACTGAAGGGACTGAAGGGATAGTCATCATTAAGTGGAGAGAAAAATCAGAATTAGAGAAGAAAGCTTATTTTAGATTAGTGTTAGTACAATCTTATTTGATCGCTATTGTGTATATTGTGTTATTTTTGTTTGACATCTTTTGCTGCATCAGTAATTTTGTTGTATTTTTTACTTATTTTTATTTATTTTATTTTATTTTATTATTTTTATTTTATTCATATCTTGCAATATTGAGGCATCTTGGGTGATAAAGAAAGTACTTTTCCAATAATTTAGTTGCTTCCAGAGCTTCTTTAATGATTGGTGAAGGTTCAGGCTAATCCATTCATCTTCTTCATCTCCTTGTTCTTGATCCTCAGTTTTTCTCACTGAATCCAAAACTTCTTTTGAATGAAGCCTTTGTAAGCAGGCAGTTGTCTGCTTCGATTTAGATTAGAAGATATTCCATAAAATTTCCTGCCATTTTGAACTGTTGAATCCATTCAGTTAATGGAAGGTCATTGTTACTATAAAACTCAGGTTATGTTCCCACTTCATGGCTTGTAGAATTGTTACAAAGTCCAGCATGTCGAAAAAAGTGCTGAATAGTTGTGGGGTCATTTCTTTCCAGGCTTAAGATATTTTAATCCCAACTCTTTCCCAAAGGAAAATCACAATCTCATCAATCCCAAAGGAACAAATGTCTTAGACAGTACTTTCTGTCATACTTTTGATTACTTAATAGTTGTTGTTACTGAGAGTGCATGCAATGCTATATAGTGTATCACTGTATGGAAGACAAGTTAAACCAACCAAAGCCAAGTGATTTCAACATTTTAGGGAGTTTGTCATTAAATAGAGTGACTTTATATGGAATTTACACTATATCGAGCAAAACTAATGAAAGAGCATACATTTTATAATAAAAAAACATTCTGTAGTGTTTATTTTGTATATTAGCGAGAAAGTGAAGACTATTTTTTATGAACTCAACAACCAAAGGAAAAATGTTAATTATAACAGCAACTCTCTTAGTGTCAGAGAGATGTAAATCAAGACAGTTCTAGAGAATTTATACCTGAAGTATATAGTGAATTTTCATACAATTTATTTCTAAAAATCTTGTTTTAGTTTTTTATTTCTGTGAAAGGCAACAGACAGATGCTGGATAGATGTGGCCAGCTGAGAACAGGGTGCAATAGTGCTCATTGAGAATGGTATGACCAGTAGTAGACTGAAATATGCTGATGATGATGATGATTTATAAGAACCTTAAGTATAAACAAAAATGAGAATAACAAAAACATAATTCTACATGTATAACTTATGTTCATAGAAAAAAAAACATTATATATACAATGTTTTACCTGGATAATCAACTTGAAAAAGCAGACTTTGTTGGCCATTTTCTGGATCTTTCTGCTTTGTTACTCTATAACCTGGTCTACCAATTTTAACAAATTTCTTTGGTTCAATTCTCGGTTTCTCAGGTGCTAATTGTTGGGGTGCTTCCTTGGCTTCTTTAGCAGCTCTCCGAGCCAAGTTGGCTTGATGTTTTTTTCCTTGAGTGTGGGCCAAGTAGCTGCCCTCGTTGTTGTGGAGTGTAAGACATAACTTACATTCATATGATCCTATAAAGACACACAATGTTTAAACACATATAAAACAGCGAACATTTTTTACAGGAATACTTGGAGGAATATGTGAGATGTAGTGACAGTACCTAAATGATTTTTCATAAAATAAGGATCTTTATTCAAATCAATCGTCTCTAAAGCGAGTTGCCGAAGTCTTTCGCGTCGGTCCCTGTTGCTTTCCGACCATGATGCTACGCCTCCACCCCCAGTTTTCCCACCAGGACGGTTTTGAAAATCCATTATTTAAATCTTGTTCAACAGCAAGAAAATGCAGCAATCACAATACAACTCAAACTGTGAAATTTATTGGAAAACGGGTTAAATTTGGCCAGTTCAAACTAAGCAACATCCAATAAATTATATGACAGATAGTTAAATGACAGCAGAACAGATAATTTTCATTGGGGGCTGAGCGTTAAAATAATATGATTATTAACATTTGTTTGATGATACTGAGATATAGATTTATTTAAACATATATTAATAGATGTAGCTTACGAAATATTTACAAATAATGCATTAGTTTCACTACATGCATATTTAGGCCTATTAACTGACAAACATTGCAAACGCTTCATTAATTAATTGTGGTTTATTCAGCTCCAATATTTTTCATAGAAATATTATAATAATTATATATAGAATAGGATAGCCATATAGCTTGGTAAAAATTTTCTGAATTGGAATTAAAATATTTGATTCTTGGCAACACTCCTACTGTTACGTCAAGTCAGTACACGTTGTGTCATTTCAAAGAGTCTCTAATGTTTTTTGTGTTTATTTTTTTATTTATTTATTATTAAGGTGCTATTGGTGACTGATTATGTTCACAATGAATAGACGTGTAATCCGCAGCTCCGCTAGAAAGACTATAAAATACACCTAAGATGTTGGACAGAACTTGAAGCCGGTCAAATTCTATCAAGATTTCAACGATATTTATAAAACAACAGCCCATATGACAGGTACAATGTTATTCTAAGTAATCAGATATAACCTTTATTTCCTAACTTTCAAATAAGTATAAAACTCATAGAATGATTATTTATTTACCTCGAAATGCACATCCACGAATTTGAAGTTATGTTTATAAAATGCAATGGCTAAACAGCGCGTTCACAGGAACGAGCTGTTTTGCTGATACTTATTGCGTATACCTAAAAATAGAATTATATTTTTTTTAGGTAAATCTACCAGTAGTATAAAGCGAATAATGTAGAATCAGTTGATACCGAAGTATTTTGAAATAAAATTTCACAAAAAATTTTAAAAATTAGCAGTTATAAATATTTAATTGTTTTAATTTTGTTGTTCTAGGCTATAGCTAAACATGTATTTTAGAGCATCTCTGTTGATGATTTAAAAAAATTATGTCGACATGTCATGAAAATAGAAACGGATTATTACCAAAGTGCTCGAACTCTGTAAAATGATATTGACAGAACAGTGATTAACCTGCAAGATGACAGTATTAGTAGTGCCGCATCTGGAGAAGATTCAGGCTAAGATAGGAAGGAATATGGCGTGGAATATTTAGATGAAACAATTTTTGAATCTAACTAATAATTAGATTTGTACTGGTACTTTGTTTTTAATAAAAGAAACATAAAAATCATTAATTTTACTGTCTTCATAATATTAACCAATAATACAAATTGTACATATAAAATAAATATTGTCCATATAAATATCAGTAAGTATTTTTTTTGTTACTCTTCGTGCCTTAATTACTGAACAGATACATTGTAAGGAGTTTTTGATTTTGCATGATATTAATCAGGTTCACGGGAACTAATTCGCGGGAAGAAACTAACAAGAATCAGAAGTCTATAGAGATCATCCATGACAAATAATGATAGTACCTAATAAAATCAGTCAATGTGCACATTACATAAAAGGTAAAAAACTGAACAAAGTATCAAAACAGTTCTTGTCGTACTATATAGGGTTGCAACATGCACGATTGTGGCGCCACCATTAAATTCACGACTTTCTTGCCAAGCGGTACGACTGCCTGTAAGCGGCAACGTCTGACGGTTAAAAAGAGAGAAACGATTGCGACACCTGATCTTTTCACCCTCTATCTCACTACTGACGCATTCGAAGCAAAAGAATAGCTTGTTTTTCAAACAATGAACTCACGCTAGCGCTACCTGTGCGTATGCGAGTAGAAAAAGACAGAGAGATAGGTAGCCTCATTTGTTCTCTCTTTATTTCCATGGACACATTTTAGACAGGTTACCTACACTATATATAATGTCTTTATGATATTTTTCAGTGTCTGAATTATAATATGAAGGCTATCTGTTATAACGCTGATGTTTTAGTTATGCTTGCAACACTTAGTTAAAAGTCAGAGTGACGTTTTTAGAGCAATTAACTGTCATTTCTGTTAGTTCCTTCTTTTTGCTGTCAAAATAGACCGAAGGTAGAGATTTTCAGTAAATCCTATTATATTTACGAAATCAATTCATTGTTATAGTTAATTTATTGAGTATTATGATATGGAATGTTTATTTAAGACGGTGTTTTTGTTATTTTTTGTCTGTCACAGTTACGTGGAATTTGTTTTCAGTAATTGAATAAAGAGTGTATTTTCCATGTTTTAGGTAGCGGATCAAGATGTTGATGCCAAAACAAAACCGTGTTTCTATTTATGAATATCTATTCAAGGAGGGTGTAATGGTAGCTAAGAAAGACTACCATGCCCCTAAGCATCCAGATCTTGAAAAGATTCCTAACCTCCAAGTAATTAAGGCAATGCAGTCATTAAAGTCCAGAGGGTATGTAAAGGAACAGTTCGCATGGAGGCATTTCTACTGGTAAGTATTACTACTAATAGTCATTTAGATCTTTACAAGGAAATGTCTTTAGAAAATAATGGTAAATTCCATTAGTATCATATACCGTTTACTAATTGAAGTAATCCAGGTCTGTAAGCAAAGTACATTGTATACTTTTGCGGAATTACAGGCATAGATTATGTGTCATAAATGTATACGTCGAATTATTATCTTAATTTAATAGAAATATTGTTTACCAATAGTACATAGAGTATAGAGTCAACCATAGATGATGCTTACACAACCTAGAGATGATCTTAATTCCTATAACTTGATTTCTAACCTCACCATATATTAGATCTATACAGTAGTAATTCATAAGTATGTGCCGTTCTAAGATGACTGTATATTATTTAAACTAGATAAATAATATAATTTGTTAAGGTTAAAATTACTTTTAGAAAACTGATATTCTCATATCAATATTTATATGAACTGTGATATACCATTTATTACCTTGTTTTAATAAATAGGGCATTTTACAACTACCTTTTGTTGGGACACTGTATATTATAAAAGCTACAATGGCACTTTTTCTTCTTAGTGTCAATCACACACGAATTTAAACAAATTTGTTAAATAATCAAAGCTGGATTCAAACGACAAGTTATACTGTATATATCATACATCTGCAGTACCTTTCTTAGAACTAATGTATATCAAGAAGGTTGTCACATAAATTAAATAATATTAGTATATCCAACATGTTATAGGTACCTTACAAATGAAGGTATTGAGTACCTGCGAATTTTTCTGCACCTGCCACCTGAAATTGTACCTGCCACCCTGAAGCGGTCAGTGCGCACAGAGACTGTGCGCCGTGGAGCCGTTGGCCGCCCAGACGCGCCTGCACGCTCTGCCGAAGACAGATCAGCGTACCGACGTGCCCCCACTACGCCTGGCGCGCCTGGTCACGACAAGAAAGCTGATGTTGGTCCTGGCTCAGCTGATGTTGAATTTGTAAGTGTTTTTATTTCTTTTGTTTGTGGTGATTAAATTGACTTTTATTGTAACTAACTTACAGTGAGATACATAGCCCAGTATTGATTTTTGTAGAATTTGTTATGGTTGGATTCCTCTCATCTACTTTAATGATGTTCTAGATTTTAAACTCATAAGGAATCTTTATAAATTTGACAATGTGTATTATGTTGGTTTGTTCCTATTGCATATAGAAATGGAGCCAAATATCAATGTGATATTTTGTATGATGATATTTTATGGCTAGAATCAATTTGTGAGTCCTGAAAAATCTAGAGGTTTTGTGGATTTCAACTTACACCACATACTATTTGTAATCCTTTTTCAATCAATTCGTTATGAGTGAAATAAGGGAGAAACAATAGTATTGGAATTATTAAGTTCCCACACAAACACACTGTGGTCAAGATTTAGGTTTAGATGACATTCTTGTCAAAACTTATTTTTGGTATATAATATTTAGCTCTTACTAATACTTTCCTTTTTGTTACAGAGGGGAGGTTTTGGACGTGGCAGGCCAGCACCTTAATTTAAGTTCTAAATAAAAATTCATAAATAAACATGACCCTTTTTCTTTTTCAATTTTGTGTGTTGGAAAATTTAGATATTCAAGTACACATGCCATTGACAGGTTTAGTGATAATTGTGTACTTAAAAATCCATGAATATAGACATCATTAATATCTTTTTATCTCTACCAGGGACTGTTTGTCAGCTAGCAATTAACATTATTGTGACTATTCATTGGAGGGTGTATCCCCTTGTTGGGGGAGGCCTATGTCGAGCTGTGGACTGAGATAGGCTGATGATGATAATGATGATGAATTAACATTATTGTGGGACAACTAAAATGCATTTGTAATGTATTTACTCCTGAGTTGTAACAAATATTCTACACATTGGTTTTGATAAGACAATATGTCCATGGTTTTCAATTGCTGCATCAAATTCTCTTGTTTCATTTTAACTTTTCTCAACATACTCAATTTTTATTCTGTCAAATTATGACGTCGACACGAAAAAGGTTTTAGTATCAAATTGGCCAGTGCTGTGTTACACAAATTTCATTCACATTTGTGGAAGGCTTTGTTAAGGAAATGGGGAAGCAATTATGAACACTTAAGTAGTTAGTGCATAGACTACATTCCAGGAATAAAAGAAATAAGAGTGAAATCTATATAAACAACAATAGTGAATGACATGTGATATGTCTATATTTAAATCTAATTTTAGAATTTGGTTTATTGTCAGATTCTATGAACCAAAAATAGACCAGTTATAATGATAATATATGGGAGCTATCTTATGGTGGAAAGCTCTCATCCTCGCTGGAGCGTGAGCGAAAAAGCAGCTAGGTATAAAATAAAACTTGATCCCTAGGGACAATAATTTATTGCATCTACAAACTTATTGCGATGATAACATTAATTTTATTACAACTGAAATGTTAAGCCCCATATATTAAACTGCCTCAGCCCGCAAACACTTTGGGTGGGTCAGGTTTGGGGAATTCGCCTAACTTGTCCATGTAGTATTGATATTCTCGGAAAGGCTTAAGTTCCCATGGCACCTGGTCCTCCATTTCTGTTAGAGTAACACCTAAGTCCTCCAATGTTGGTACACCTTTAACTACAACATCAGTTGTAGATTCCTATGGAAAGGAAAGAAAGTTAATAATAATAAAACTGCAGATACACATGTCAACTGATTCTGTATTGTAACATTAACTGTGTGATATTGAAGAAAAAATAAAACCTTATAATTAGGTACATAAACTACATTATCAGAAATAAAAACACTAAGCCAATGCCTAACCTTTTCAATCCCTTCCCAATGAAGATCACCAAATGGAAACGCAGGCGCTAAATAGTTAGCTAACATCAATTTCATCGGCAATATGATATCGTATTTCATATCGTAACGATAATATCCCCAGCTTTCATCTTTTCTCATTAGCTTGTAAAACCAGTCCACCAAATCACCTAGCAGGTATCTTTTTGGGCTAAAAATGACGGAATAAAATATACTTATACTTCAAAGTTTATTACACATTAGATTGATCATTGCATTAACAAAATGTATTTTAATATCATTCATGTATGGATGTCACTGATACATAAATAGATATAGAGATCAGTGATACACTGACAAATATCATCTCTCACATCCTCTGTCATCTAAGCTTGACTGAGACAATTGGCATTAAACATGCACTTTTATACCCTTCAATTTGTAGTGTTACACAAGATTGAATAAGTAAAGGTATTTCTTATATAGAGAAAAAAGTACAAAATAGGGTTCACTGCCATGTGTATTATTTTAATAGTCACAATAATAGTTAACTATAATAGTCAATTAACTAACTATTATAAGTTGTCTCGTTCTGTAGATTTAACATTCAACCGAATAGGCACTTTTATGCACCTGATTCCTAGATCACATAATCTTTTTAATCCATAGGTGCTGACATCCAATATTATTATATACAATATATAATATTATATCCAATTATTTCATTAAATAACAAATTGTATATTTTAAATATTTTTATTGTTATAATGACTCACCCAACAGCCTGGAACACTTGACATCTGGTGTCTGGATCACGGGCAGCATTCACGATACCTTGGGCCACGTCTGACACATAAACTGGCTGTTTTATAGTTTCCAAGCCTTTTTTGTACAATGGCATTAGGGTACCATTGATACGCCATGCACTGGCAAAAGCCCTAAAAATTAAATTAATATTAGTATAAGATAATTGAGCACAGTAAATTTTCTTACAAAGAAAAAATTCACTTAAATAAGTTATACAACCTCAAGAATCTATCTTCAGATCCATAGATATCAGAGGCACGGAATATGGTAGCAGTGGGGAATTCTTCTTTTACAGCACATTCTCCCAAGTACTTTGATATTTTGTACATGGATGGTGACTTCATCACAAGAGGAGTGGGGTTCTCTTCAGCATTCAAGTAAGATAGATGAATAAATCTTTCAACTCCCATTTCTCTGCTAATCCTGTGTAAATAAACATCTCATTGAACATTTTTGTTGATGTTACACAAAATAAATTACCTGGTATGAAATTTTCAAAAATTGGACCATAATGAATACTTATATATTAATTGCCTCGTTGGTTGAGTGGTTATAAATGTGACAACCGACCCAGAGGTCCTCAGTTTGTTCCCCAAGTCGGTCACTATTGGGTTTTTCTAATTTAGATTTTCTAGTAGAAATTGCTAGTAGTGGCTCAGTCTGAAATAATGCCTGATGCATGGTAATAGGCTCACCGCCTATTATATGGTGGGATATCAATGTAACTGGCTGGTAGTCTTTCTGCAGTTGGACACACATATATGTTATTGAGAACATATTATAATATATTTCGTAAGATTATGACAATTGACTCTGACAATGGAATATTGCAAATTTATAACTGTTTCAGTTTAGATGAGTAGATATTATTGAGTTTTCAACTACTGATGCAATGATTAATTTAGATTTCAAATAAGTTTTCCTTCATATCCATTGTAAACTTTTTGTTGTAGAAACATTGTCCATGAGGGAGAGTTAATAATAATCATTACAGATTCTTTACCTTGCAAGTCGGCGAGCACCGTCAATATGGACATCCTTGTATTTAAAATTTTTTGTCTCATAATCACGTCCAACTAAATTGATCACTACATTAGAATAACGGACTGCCTTGGCAATTGACTCATCATCTCGAAGATCAAATGGAGTGAAAAGCACTTGGCCCAAATCACCACATACTTTCAACCTTTGGGCATCATAGAAGTCGCCTCTGTATGGCAGTATCATCTGAAAATTTTTCAACATGCTGCATATAGCACAGAAACATTTTACAGTGATATTGTTCAGAACAAACATACCTGGGTACCAATTTTACCCAGTTTGTTACATAGGTAGCGGCCTACGAATCCAGTGCATCCAAACACTGTTGCAACAACTCCATTGAAACTGCTGCGGCCACCTGTTCCTCGTTTGTACGCAGCGAGATTAGGCCTTCCATCCGAACTATATTGGGCCGACTTGATGTATACAATACTCAAGGCGCCGGGTTTAGCTGTTTTTAAAATTGTACATAATTATGAACTGTATCAACATTTTAGTCACTTAGGATTAAGTATAAAGGTGCTGTTGATAATATGAGAGATGTCAATTTTAAGGGATGAATTATGTAATGAAGTAAATCCACTTCGGATGATAATTTCGCACTGAAAATTCTTTAACTTACTAATAATTTTGGAAGCATAGTGGCCTGTTAAGGCTATCGTAGCCATTTTAGGCCCCTATTATTCTATCAAATCAAAAACAATCAGAATTCCCGAACCGTTCGAAGTACAATTTTGACGTCCTTCTAAAAGTCAGTGTCGTAACAGTGACATTTACGCTACGTTCACAGTAAACAAATTTTCCATTAAGTATACATTATCTGTACTTAAACATTAATAAAATTAAAATATGTTTTTAATATACCATAGTTTCAGAACACGTCAAAATATATTTGTTCTTCTTTACACATGATTGAAAATGTGATACTTATATCACTATAAAATTATTACCTTTGTTTACTTGTTATTAAAAAAAATATATGTATAAAAAAATATGTCAAGAAAGTTGACGGGGCCGTGATACGTTAATATGTTAGTCAGGTCAGGTCGCAGGTCACAGGTCAGGGTTTCAGAAATGGGCCAAATATTTTATTATATAATATAGAAAAAACAATATACTAAAAAATTGATAAGCCATTCACCTTTTTCATAAACAAGACAATAAGTTACTGGGTCTAGAGAACAACATGAATGAAGACGAAATCAAAGTGATTATTGGCGATGATTTATCAGAAGTGGCTAACGTACTAATTAAATTCCTGAAAAATGTAAGTGATAAATAAATTACCCGTAACTCAAACTGTGTTTAGAGTAGAACTTCGATATAACCGATGAATTTGTTTATTTCAGAATGAAAATGTTTATTTATTCCCCAACTTGTCCGAGAACAGTAATCGCGTAACCTTGTGGTCAGCGCTATTTGAACACCTCCAGCGCGAAACATCAGTTTCGGTTCATGTGTTATGCTTGGCTACTATCAGGCTCTTAAGGTTTGTATTTCTTCTAACAAAATGTTCATTTAGTCATCTACTAAGGACAATGAATGTAAGAACTTTATATTATGAATTTTTCAGCCGGGACAAAACAGAGTTAGAGAATCTGATCTGCGAAAAATGGATGACTGTTCTAATTGAGAGGGCTGGCCTGTATAGTTTTTTGGATCCAGAGGAAACATCCACAGGAATAGACTTGCCAGAGAAGGACATTGTGGTGGAAGCCATGAAGTGTTTGTGCAACATAGCCTTTAATAGTGATGTCGCAAGGGCTCTCTGTGCACACACTGAGATAGCAAGTGGTTTGGTAGCCCGACTGAGGTCTTACAAAGAAATACCATTTAAAGAAGACATTATGTTATTTGATATGAAGTTGCTCTTCATCTTAACAGCTTTGAGACAAGATATAAAACAAAAAATAAAGTATGAATTGCATGGTTTGGATTACTTAATTAGTTGTCTCAATGAACTGGTAGTGGAGGCATCAATGGCAGATGTTGGTGCCACAGCCAGTAGTGGTGTTGGAGAAGATGTTAATCAGTACTGTTTATTGAGTGTGAGTTTCTTATTTGTGTCAACATTTTTATACATTGATTAAAATTGTGCAAACTAATGACCTAAGAATATTACATGAAATGAAAAATAAGAAAATCATTCTTAATCACTGTTGCAGGATAACCAACAAGCGATTGCTTGTGAGATATTGAAGACTCAGTTCAATCTGATCCTGCAAGCTGGTACCGAAGAGCACATAGATGAGGCGGAGGAGGCTATGTATTTGAAACTAATGCCTGCTCTCACCTCTCTGCTCTATGCACACACTTCCAGCATTGATAAACTTATGGAGTTACACAGCAATGTCGCTAATTTGTTGACAAGGTAAAAAATGTAACCTCACACCTATTGTCACTAAAGAGGTGGGCTGGTGGAGTGTAGTATGTTCCCATGTTTCACTAGTGACATTGTATATCACCAATCCAAAGCATAAGCTACGACTAGGAAATTTAATTAAGACAAAACCCTATAGTACCCAATCTGAGGATCAAACCGAGAACCTCTGAAGCAGCCATTATGTTTGCAACCACTCTACCAGCAAGGTGTTCAATAAGTGTTAACAGCTGGTGATTAAGTAATATTAGCATAGGACCTCCTCCAGCTAGGTGGAGTGACAATATACACAGTGGGTGGATACATAAGGCAGAAGATCAAGCTCAGTGGCATGCCATTGGAGAGGTGTATGTCTAGCAGTGGGCTATGACAGGCTGATAGTGTGTGTGTGTGTGTGTGAGACAAAGTATTAAAAATTGTAAAACTATCCAACATGAGCCCCAATCTATATTCCTAATGTCAGAATTATGGACAAGAAACGTTGGACTGAGTCAGGTTGATGATGATGAGTAACAACCAACTCAGTATGATTTGGGATGATCTGTTGAATCATAATTGTTAATATCTACACTTTTGTTTAAACTTCTGATAATTAGTAGAACAGAAATGAGGTCAAAAATACAGAATTATGTGAGTGTTCCAATTACCATTTTGCATTTTACTTTATTGCATCAAGTATAGAAAATTTCTGTCAGTACAAATTTTTTGTTATTTGGAAAAATTTGACAAAACTAATTAAAACTGTGGAGAGATATTTTAAATCTAAGAATGTAATCTAAAATATCTAAAAATGGTGTTTAAAAAATTTCAGCATTATGTAAAAAAATACTATTTGATAATAATAATTTGCAGTGTACCACCAGTCTTCTATCAATATCTAACACCAAAGCTGGATGACGGCGAGAGGTCACAATATGTGTATAATGGCAGAAATATGGACGCCTTACAATCATTGCTTCATCTGCTGCTCTATCGTTTATCTATTACATCTGTGAGTTATACCTGTAAAAATAAATATGATTTTTTCATACGTAATATATTCATAGCCTACACGTTATCCAGGAAGTTGACGTTTTTACGAACTACATATATATGTATGTATATTATGCTAGCTTCTATTAAAAAATATAATTTTGCACATGAGGTTTAATAAGGCTGTCACACAACACAAGCTTGTCGAATGCAATTCAATCAATCTAATTCCTGGGTGGCCTTTAGTGTGTTAACATATGAGTTTAATGTGATTAGTAAATTTGTAGGGCACTCAGAATCAATACGAGAACCTGTCGCCGATACTGACGGTGCTGAACAAGAGCGCGCGCGGCTGCCGCGAGCAGCGCAAGTACCTGCGCGGCGCCGTGCTGCCGCCGCTGCGCGACGTCTCGCGCCCGCCCGAGCAGGGCAGCACGCTGCGCAACCAGCTGTGCCGCCTGCTCACCACGCCCGTCACCTCCGTCAGGGACCTCGTCGCCGAGTTCCTCTTCATCCTCTGCAAGGAGAAAGGTCCTCCGTTTGCATTTCGTTCACTTCTATTACCTGACATTATATATGTACAAATATAGGACTACTTCACATATTCCTATCTGAACTTTAACTAGTCATAGACTATTCAATAGGGACCTCGTAGCTAACTAAACTATGTATGTTATATAAAACATTCTTCTTAATACCTCATATATGGGTATCGCTGACCAGTCCCTGGGTTATGATGGCACACGTTAACTTACAATTGATGCATCCCACATAAATTTATTCAAAAATCTAAAGTCATGTCAATACGAAGTTTGATTATATAAGAAATTTAAATAATGCGAGAATAAAAGTAGATCGCTAAAACAAATATAAAAGTGTGTCGGTGCAGTGGGTCGGATGGTGAAGTACACGGGGTTCGGCAACGCGGCGGGGCACCTGGCGCAGAAGGGGCTGCTGGGCGGCGCGCGCGCGGCGCGCTACTCCTCCAGCAGCGACGACTCCGACACGGACGAGTACCGCGCCGCGCAGCCGCGCATCGACCCCGTCGTGGGCTGCACGCGCCCGCCGCGCGCGCCGCGCCTCGACCCCTTCCACGGCATGACCGATGACCAGGTACGGGGCTCACTTTCACTTGCCTTCCTTCTCCTTTCGTACCTTCGACATTCCCGCTATCCTGACGGATATACTGGATTGTGCGGGATTTTTACTGTAATCAATCCTGTTTTCAACTATTTATTTATTTATCAATCATTGATCATCTAAATAAAATATCGCTTGTTATAGTGGCGAAGGAAAATATCGCTAGGAAATCTATGTAGGTATGTAGGTATTGAAGTAGTCGATTTTGGCCGGCAGAAGGAGTACGAGGCGATGAAGCTGGTGAACCTGTTCGACCAGATGGTGTCGGCGGGCGCGGTGCGGCCGGCGCGCGTGGGCGCGGACGGCCGCCCGCAGCCGCTCGACCACGTGCTGCAGCTGCGCGACGCGCCCTCCCGCCCGCAGTCCTAAGCCCTGCCATCCACTTCTGTATGCGTTACCCCATGACGTCATCCATTCCGGATAACTTCATACCTCATACGAAGTTTCCTCTGTCATGTTCAAAACCATTGTTGAGTCGAAAAGTGTAAAGCCACGTCGCGTCGGGCCGACTGATGCGAGCGTCTTCGTTTTTAAAATATGGCAGCGATCGGTTTTAACACTTATAAAATGCTCAGATTTTGTGTCACATTTATATTCATGCTCAATGGTGCATGAGAAGCTCCGTTTCGATCCTTAAGAATGCGATATACCTTACTCAAGTGGAGCTTCAGTGATTTTTGATTTGTGGTTGAATATGATGTCTACTACAAGTACCGCTTACAAAAAGTATACTATCCTCCGACGATCGATTTAAAAGATATTAATTTTATGGAATGTTGTAATTGGATGTGGTATTATCTAGAGACCGAACCGACTGTTTAGATGTGGTAAGTATCGTGTAAGAATGTCGTTCGCGTGGTCCGTTGGAGTGTGTGTAACGGAACAAAACGACCCTAAGACGATTGCGTCAAATCGGCACAATAATATCGCCCAACGATGTAATGGCATTCTGTTTTGTTTATTTGTTCAATTGATTTCAGAATCATAATTATCTTGCCTTTACTGGATAACGGGTTTTGCTTAACATTTGAACAACATATCGAAACGTTGGATCAGTGATCAAATAATTGGCCAATTTAACAGTCTATCTCTATGTAATAAGGTATAATAATACGGCCCTATCTGCCGAGTAAGCAATTCGAGATAAAAAAATACTAAGAAATTTGGATACGTTTGATACGAGTCGGCGGTAATAAAAATATGTACGTTCATGGATAATAATGCTATCACACTTTTTATTATTTGATAATAACGGTCGGGCGGCGGTCCGCTCGGCTGCGCAGACGCAGATGCAGCGGCGCGCGCGGGGCGTGGCCGAGGGCGCGGGGCGTGGCTCAGGGCGCGGGGCGTGGCCGAGTGCGCGGAACAGCACAATATCTTAAGATGCGCCAAACTGCACGCTTTGTAAATTTAAGCAATATATTATATAAATTATTGTATTGAAATTTTCGATAATGTCTCTATGTGATTTTATGAAATTTAATTAGGTGAACTTAGGATTTCTGGATAAAATTGTGAATTACATAGTTGAATGGTTCTGATCTTATTGCATATTTGAAAATAATAGAATATCAGTCTGTAATACAAAACTTATGGAAGTACTGTGGCAATGTCAATAGCTTTTTCTCCACTTATTTTTTACATCCTAAGTAATATTGATTCTATTATTATAAAATTGTAACATGTGGTTATGTCGTTTGTTGAGTTTTCAACGTTAAATAAAACTGTAAAAATAATATGGTCATAATAGCACGGACCAACAGTAATATAATAATTATTTATTATTAATTATTTTTGACCTATACCATTGTGGAAGAACAGAAAATAACGTACAAATATCTTGCAGTTTGCAACAGTTTTGGGTGTAATAATGTAACTATTGTGAGTATGTGTTGACTACCACAATGTATGTAGGTATATTATGCTTTATAACGCAGATAAGTATATATGGAATAAAACAATAATCGTTTTACCTAACTTAATGTTCCTCTGTCCTTTATTTGTTACATATTCCAAAAGCTTCTCCGAGGACTTTCTAGTTTTTAATTTCGTTTCAATGTATTTCCAGCTGTAATTTTAAGTTTCAAAAATGTTTATCAGAATTATTATTAATTTTTTTAAACCAATACCTACTGAAA
>DWME01004367.1:0-16458 GCA_018244795.1 Parelbella ahira ahira
AGTAAGGTAAAATGTAAGATAAAACTTAAAATGTGTATGTTTAATGCTTTGTTAATATAATAAACAAACACGTAGTTAACAGAATAAGCTAAAGATTTGGCTATATTCCGAGACTATAATTTTCTATTATCTTCAAGCATTAGACTACGCTCATAAAATAAAAAAATATGGAACGCTCAGTTATAGGCTCTATAATGGTTAAACACAAAAAAATTGTACATTTACAGGTGTAAAGAGCGAATTCTGCACTCAGATCCACACGTTCTTGGCGAAGATTACAGACATGTACTACAAAATGCTCGGCCTCACAGTCCTTTATATACCACGCGAGGGCCAGCACCTCACTTTCGAAAAAGCCAGCGCTGACAGGGAACTGGTAAAGAGGCTGGAGGGAGTGGTGGTCTATTGGACGCATCAAATAAAATCTTGTATAGAAGACCATGCTTCGGTGTCTTCCCAGAAAGAATTGTTGTGTCCCAGCGACGAATTTGATTTTTGGATTTACAGACGTATGAATTTACGTGACAACAAAATATTTTCTATCTAAAAAACTCACTAAAGCCTTAAATGTGTGGATTGCTTTTTCAGATGAAAACCTAAGTGCGCTACAGTACCAATTGAACAACCCAGCAGTTCGGCACATTAAGAAAATTCTAGTCACCACCCATTCCACATTTATCCATCAATTCCAAAGTCTGTGCGAAGAAATCATTCAGAAAATTGAAGAGGCGAAATCCAATATTGAATTCTTGCAAGTGATAAAACAGCCATGCGCTGTGTTGGAATGTGTTATCGATCCTGATGAGATCTCAAAGCATATCCCACAAATTATCAATCTCTTTAGATTTATCTGGATGGAGTCTCCCTACTACAATTCTGAGACACGGATTACAAATCTGTTCAAAGCTTTGAGTAATCAGATCATAATACTCTGCAGAAGTTACATTAAGCTGGATGATTTATTCAACGGTGAGACCAAGAAAGCGTTGGGAGAGTTTAGCAAATGCATCGATTGCTGCAAGAGGTACAGGGAAATCTATGACGTCATGGCAGAAACACATAGCGAAGTGAAGCCAGACAGTTGGAAACTGGACACTGGCTCGATTTTTAATTACATTGACTCTTTCATACAACGATGCTTTGACATGTTAGATGTGTGCAATTGCATGATTATATTCGGCAGGTATAACCTCTTATATTAATAATAACTGTATTACATCAGCCCAATGTAGTAGACTTACCACGATTTTAGAAAATGTACTGCATTTCTTACATCAGAAAGTACTCACAGATTGCAGATATTCATCAGCATTTAAAATCACATCTTAATAACAGTATCAAATTTTCCATGGCCAACTTTTGGATTATTAATTCGCATTAGTATCACGACGTCTTTGGCTTGGAATGTTTTCGGAGTACATCATATAAACCGTTGTGATCATCACATCAACTACGACCACTCTGACAAGAGTGAACAATTAAGAAGAAGAAATACAAACCAGTTAATTCCAGTTATTTAATGATTGACGACTTTCAGAATTGACGAACTAGAAAAGATAAATAAGCCCATGTTCGGCGGCGCCCGCGGAGACCAGTTCGAGGCGAAGTGCGACCAGATCGAACACATGTTCCACGACGCTCTGGACAACGTGAAGTCAGTCGTGCACACTATACTGGACGTGCAAGCGCCTTCGTGGTACGATGACATACTGCAGTTTCGGACTGTTATTAAAGACATTGAGGTGTGTTTGATGCCTTACTGTACTTACGTTCATTGGGAACTAATAATTAGAATAATAAGGATATCCTCAGGAATCTGGCCTTTAAATCACAAACTAGGCAGAACCTATATAGGATCAATTAGACAAGTTAATAATCAGCTTGCCTACCTGAAATTCTAAAACACTTCATTTCAGATTATAATCGAGAATTTGGTAGAAACAGTGTTTGAAGGGGTAAATCACGTGGAAGAGGCTGTGGTGGCTTTGTTTTCGTTGCATAATTATTCCAAGAGGAAGAGTCTGCGGCGCATCTTCAAGAGGAAGACAGCTGAAGTACGTATGAAAAAGCAACAATGATTATGTATTAAAGTATAGATATTATACGAACAATGGACAGACATTTAGAACTCTGGCTTCCGGTTACGTTATAGGAGAAACAGCAACGAAACACCAAATTAAAAATCAAACACCAATAAAGACATGAAAAGCATTAACCGGTAAGTTTTCATTTAGGAATTTATTTTATCGGTTAGTAATTTATTTTGTTTAACAGGTGTGGGCGATGTTTAACGATGAGGTTCAAGAGTCGAAAAAGGATATGGTATCAACTCGAAGTCAGCATCCCGCCGATCTGCCCTCCTTCGCCGGCAGAGCCGCTGTGTTAAAAATGAGGAAGAACCGATTGATCTATTTGAAAAAGGTACGCTGAATATAATAATTATTGAGTTTAATAATAATGTGTTCAAAAGCGATAACTTTCATAGCTGACAATATATGAGCAAATCTATTGATTTGATTCAAACTCTGAGTCTCCTTCAGTGTAACTGTAGATACTGTAGGTACATTTATAAGTATTTTAATAACAATCTGACATATAAAACCGTGTTATTTTGTAAAAATGGCCTAAAGGAAAAGTAGCACAAACCAAGTACTAAGATATTAAAGTAGACGAAATTTGATATGACGTCATATGGTTGACGACGTCATTGTGTTCAGGTGATGACGGACGCGTCGGTGTGGCTGATGCCGTGCAGCAACTCCGAAAACGTCATCATGCACGTGAACCGGCTCGTTGGCGCCATAGATGTTGCTATTAGAGAATTATTCATTGCTTGGACGGTAAGTTAAACTGAGCTACTTAAATTAGTATCATCGTTCATTTTTAGTTTGAAACTTGGTCCTCATCGTCATCATCATCATCATCATCAGACTATCTCAGTCCACTTCTAGACGTAGACCTTTCATAGTGGGCGCCATTGCATACCTAACGTGGATATTATGAGCAAAAACTCCCTCAACTTATGGTGTGGGAAATTAAGGACATTATAATAAATCGTATACGCAACAATGCTCTTTAAGACGTATTAAATATGCCAAAAAATACTTGGCCAACATCACAGACTACGGTCTCAATTCGCGTATCATTCTGAGAAGAGAGGAGTCTCATGTGCAACAATGTAACGATATAAATTAATGACGATAAGATTAAAATCTAATATGCAGTGCATTAAAATATTAAAAAGCATTTTTCGCTTTTATAGTTACATTTGAAGTAGCGTAAGCAAATAGATTAACATTACCTATACAGAATGGAATGAATTTCCTAACTACATTATCATCCTATATTTCAAATTTTTGCACATTCCAGCACAATTTAGACGAAAAATGTGGGGCCGGTATCAACAAGACGTTGATGCGAAAGAGTGCCGAGAACCCTGGTCTCTTGGAGTGTAATATTGACGTGTAAGTTTTTTTGTCCTGACTGTATTCAGGTGGTCTTGGCTCGCTCTGATTTTTATGTATAAAATCCGCATAGAACAAATTATGTTGTTAATCCAGTAAATATAACTGATAACTAATGTTTGCAAGTATACCAGCGTTCTCAGTGATATTGAATCTACATTTCTTTTAAATATGTATTATTTCTTCACTTCACGATTTTGGTTTTAGCAACATTTTGGAGCTCTGTAAAGAAGCCGGACATTGGGAGAATCTAGGTCTAGATATACCTCTTCACGCTTATCAGGTGAGCCACCTTTTTAAGCAACATATGGTATCACCTTTATCATCAAGAAACCCTGTGTTATGTAGAATTTTTAATATTCCTATTTTATAATTCAAAATACATAATGTTCTCACAATTCCCGCCACAAATAAATACCTATTTACCTATAAGTGAATTTTAAAGTCAAGATATTGCATGTAGTAAGTATGGCTAAAATAATACCTAAAAAGTTATTTTTCCGTTATTGCCTCAATGCTTCAGAAGACGTCCTTAATTTTAATCAGACATTACAGATGTTTTAAGAAAACCCACAAATCCAAAGAAAACATTCAAGATCTCACAATTAAACGCTCTGAATTCATACGAGTACCTAGATTGCTTTGTCAAAGTCACGTTTTTGCTTCCAGAAACAGCAATCTATGAATTCAAAGGATATTTCGAAATATACATATATAGATTCATCAGTGACAAATATTTTCTTCATACACATACACCAGTTTCGGAAACTTCTGACTCCCCGTCAGACAGTATATGACCCATTCGATCATGACGGATTATAATTTTATTACGTTTTTTATCATTTGTACCAGGTTTACATGAAAAGCAAGACTGTGTTCTACGTTTACGAGAGTGTGCTTGCTGTGGTGAAGGGCTACAATAAGATCCTGGATTCGCTGTCGGACGACGAAAGGCTGCTCTTCAAGCCATTGACGACGGTAAGTTTATTCGTTATTCGACAACTAGTTTCATGTGTGCAAAAAGTGCCGTGGGCGACCTCGCAAGATTGAGGTATGGCAATGAAATTGTTTCCTTCCTTGCACATTATTGATGTCTCAATTAGTACGCGAGCTTATTGCATGCAAAAAATGTTATTTTTGTCTTTACCCTATACCTAAATAATAAAATACGACTTTAATAGTTGTTGTAGATCGTATTTCCAAACTGATAAAGAAATTTTGTGAGACGTACATACCTTTAGTATGCCCCATTGATCCTCAAGGACTAGATAATGAAATAATAGTTATATAGGGTAGTTGCATTTTTAGGGATACCTCACATATTTACTGTTCTCACCTTGGTTAGTTAAAGGTTACTTTACATCCACAGTAAGAGGTCAATCTAGGTCTATGCAAAGCCAATCAACAGTCATCTCATGCAAATATAAATGTATCCAAATATAAACACAAGTATTAAGATTATCACTCTTAGTTTATCGCTTAACACATGAATGTTTATATCAAATGTGATAAAGTAATAAAAAAAATTTATTAAAACAATAGGTTAGTTCAATATAATTTATTTATGAATTTTTTAACAATAATACCTTAACATGATAAATATGGGATAAATCACAGAACAATCAGACTTCATAACATTAATAGATATTTAAAAAATTTACGAAACTATTACACATCTAGCTAAATGCAAGCAGGGTGTCAATTCTGATTTAGAACAGTTACGGATATTTAAAATTTGCAGTAACCAATTATCAACTCTGCTCTTCTTTTAATGGTAATCATTTCAATCAATCCTTAACTCAAACACTTATCCAAATGGTTGTTCATGTCTATTTCTTCCACCATTTTGAGGCAGCACGGACAAGGTAGCTTGGTCCCTGTCGCGTTAAAACTCGTAGTCTCATCGAACTCATCGTCATCGTTAATGACGATTATTTCATTTGTTAAATTAGCTGAGGTAGGTGTAGGTGCACCTTGTTTCGTAGTGCTACTGTTAAAGAAGGCTTTACATTCATACAAGTGTTCATCCACTGATGTATTCAATTTACTACCACAACATAGACATTCTTTTTCGGATGTCTGATCAGTGGTACTGCAGGTGGGCTCCATTTTTATTGATACACATTTATTGACAGGTGGTAAACTGTCCACATTACACTTAGAGCCATTAGCTCTATCGGGCAATACAAAACCACTTGATCTTCTACAGTCATTCATATCCTTAACATTATTTGCTATATTTTTGTTTGTGTTTACTGAACTGCTCTGGTGCATTGTGGCATCCGATATTCTCTTATTGACTTCATTTTTTACATTTGATAAATTATTTGCTTCAATATTTGAATTATTTGTTCTTACAATGTTATCTTTCAGACAATCGGCTATTAGATCTTTACTCAAACATTCATCTAAATGGGTGTTAATTTTACTTTGGCTAATTTTACTGTTACAAACGGGACATGGTACTAAATCTATTTCTGTGGGAACAGCTATTGGTCTTATATTACTTATTGCTTGTGTCACATTAAAATCTGGTCCATATATATCTTTTAGTGTTGAAGTAGCAATATTCTTAAGATAAAAGTCGATTTTCTTCATTTTAAGAGGAGGTGAAGCAGTATGAGGATCTGCTTTGTGTTTACTTGCAATTAATGAAGTATTTGAGTTATTCGCCTTCGATATTATTTTATTGTTATGTGTTCCTATATGCTTGTTGGCACCAATATTTTTTTTACCATCAACAACACTAACAGAACTGACTTTTTCAATTTTACCCTTAAGTGTTCGTCCTATTCCACCGAAAATAGGAATTTTTGGTTTTGTTACTTGAGGGTTAAAAATCACATTCTTTTTACTTACAACCACGTTTTTACCATTATTACTTTTAATTCCAACATATGATTTAATTGGTGTATTACTTATGTCTTTTATATTTGGTTTCTTAGGCTGTTCATTATTTACAATGTTTTTCATGTTAGTATTGCTATTATTATTGTTGTTGTTGTTTAGATATTTTGTGATGTCCTCTTTTGGTTTGGCCACTTTAGTATTCTGACTCTTTACACCAAGTTTTTCAGGTTCCTTAATTTTTATAAAAGTACCACCACAAACTTTTTTGTGGTGATTCCACCAGTAATCTGCTGGTCCAGGTGGTCGATTACATGTCCGTCGTACAAGGCCAAAGTAAGGTCTGCTTTTTCGACAAGGACCGTTACATAACCACCAATGTGTTTGGTATACTTTTACCTAAAAACAAATATTTTCATTAGTATATCAAGGATGTTCAGTATTTACAGGCTTAACTCATGTGTGTAGGTTTATGATCAGACTAGTTCTGGACCCAACTGAGGTCCTCCTTTATGTTGTAGTTCATTAAGAATGGGTTCATGTATACAGATTTGAAATGTTTCATTGTAAAATACATTTATTTGTGAAATATTCATGTGTATCTATACTGTTAAATTGTATACCCTATAACAGATACTTACGAATATGAAGATGGAACTCTGATCACTATCATTTTTCAAAATATAAGTATAAAGCAGTAAATAGGATTAGCGAAATACAAAATCATGTTTGTATTTTCATATATATTCACATTTGCACTCATATTTACCACACATGTATAAATGTGGAATGACCTTCCATCTGAGGTTTCCCCTGAGCACTGAGCATATGTGGTTCTTCTATAAAAGTGTAAAGAGAGCTCCTTTTCAAAACTTGCAATGTGATGACCACTCCTCAGGTGTTGCAATTTGGCATAGATGATAGAGAACCACTTAGCATCAGATGACCTACCTGCCTATTTGTAGATCTAAATATGTATATAAAAAATATGTGTATGTATATATATACCTCATCGTGGAAGTCATGATATATGCTGATATTAATACCAGCTGCCCTGTTTATCCTGTGCATATGTGCTTGAAAGTGTGGTCCGTGCCCATCTCGGCTATTATCCCTGCCTGTTATAAATAAGTATGCATGGATCATCTCATGCAGCAGAGTTTCTATTAGGTCTTTGCGTGGTCTCAGTTTTAGTAAGGGTTCACTTAAAGCTATATCACAGAGTCCCCCTTGATGTCCACGACGTTCATATCTATAATATTAAAAAAATGAGATATCAGTTCTAATTATGTTATTTATAATAGTATTGGCAAACAGAAAAAACGACACACCTATATTTCCCTGAAGGGGCAGGCAGAAGAGTACAGTACAATCCCACAAATCACCTGTTCACAATTCCTAACAACGAAGAATTTTAACTGGTGAAATATAGGAGTGGAGTAATAGTTGTACACAGTTTACTACGTTTAATTAGGTTTAAAATGGAAAAATATCGAACAGTCATGACGTTAACCACTAACCCATATATAAATTTTTGCTGTGGCTGAAGTTTACGTTTCAGATTAAATCAGTTTAAGCATTCCCTTTAACAATATGTCTCTGAAAAATAAGTGTTTAGGTCGTACTAACATATTCCCATATTGTATTAAAAAACTATTTAGTATTTGTAATGACTTACGAGCAAGTTCCCGCGCAAGAATACATCCTCTTACTCCATCTGACTGTTGACCTACAGGATAATTTTTCCCAAAAGAATAATTTGTCGAAATGTAAAAACATGGCGTGGACGTCTGGGGTAGGGTCTATGAGCTCCAACTCTGGGTCCGCTAAGTTAATTGTCGTACCTTTTAAATTGTTGAATGCATTCATTTTGCACTAAACATATTGTAATCAGATTTGAAAATAAATATGACAGCTGAATTTATTTGACGCATTGACATACGTTCGAAAATAGTAATTGGGCCGAACATAGGACAATGTAGGTATATTTTCAAAAGTTCAATTGATTACTTTTTATATTTAAAAAATATAAAAATTAAAATTTCCTAGTCGGTAATCTAGATATTAATGAAAATTATTTCTAACAGTTCGGATCGTTCAATTTTTGTAGCAAATGTTAGCAATCAAAATATTGAATAGACTGGATTTTTTTAATAATTTTGCTCTATCATGTTAATATTAATTGTTAATTTTATATTTCAGGCATGTGAAAAAAAAGTGCAACCAGGTATAACAAAATTGACGTGGACCTCGACTATGTCCGATGCATATATCGCTGATTGTGTTATGCAAATTGGAGAAGTTAGCTGCTATTTACTGTATACATTTACACACGTCATATTTTACAATATGAACTATGAACATTTTTTAACATAAATCTACCATAATAATTCTATAAGCAAATAAAATTAATGAAATTTTTGATATTCCACAGCTGCAAGATTTTGTAACGACTTACAAAAACTGTAATATAAATTTAGTAAAAATAATGGAGAAAATATGTGATACCCCACTAATTGAATTCGATATATATAATGTGTTTGAAATACGTTCATTTCGAGCAAGTATCCGTGAAATGGAAAGTGTAGCTGCATCAAAAATACTGGATATGTACAAAGAGATCATAACGTATCTTATAATTGTATATGAAGGATTTGAGGCATATATTACTCAAGTGAGTTTTTTTATTATGTACTCAAGTTGAGGATAAGACGCAATGAAGCTTACTATGGGTGACATAGGTCTATCAGCACCGATGCTGGCTAATGATGATGATGATGGCTGAATATTTGATGAGCCTATTGCCATACACCGGGCTCAACTTCAGACTCCGAGTCATTAATAGAAATTCAAAATTAGAAAAATCTGTTAGCACCCGACCCGGGATTTGAACCCAGAACCTCTCGATCGGCAGTCGCGCTTGCAACCACTAGACCAACGAGGCAGTCGAGTCGTATAAATGTACAATATACACATATATAATATACACATGATAAAATGTTATAGATGCTCATAGGAAAATATTTTTAGATGGCCGAACATTGGGTTAAATACGTTAGAAGATTTGATCGAATACTGGAAGATGCTTTGCGATTAACAATCAAAGCAACTATGCAAAATATCTACAAGTGCGTACATGGGGACGGTGAGTAACAGTGAAATTGGTATAAGAAAATTTATGTCCAGTTTTCGATTAACCGTATCGTATGATTGAAGGAACAATGGCGCCATCTCCTTTAATAAAGATGAACCTTTATTTGAATGAAAAGGATATTACTTATACACCAGGGAACTATGAGATCAGAGACACGTTTACTACAGTTCTTGAAGAAATTGTTCATGTAATGAGTACTATTCCTAGACTATATGAAAAATTTGGTTTGCCAGCTGGTGGCTTAAAAAGATTTAAAGAAGTGATACAAGGTGACCCTGATTCCAATAAACTACAGTCACTCATGGACGCTGGTACGTTAGTTGATGCCATTAATATTTTAATTATTATGCTTATATTTATTTGTCATTAATTGTGTTGCTGTGTCATTATATAGTATACATTTGAAAAGAATATCTTTTATTTTAGAAATAGAGTATAATATAACACTGATAAATGAACACATTCGCATGTGGGATCCATACGCTCATATCTGGAAAGTGGATAAAGATGAATTTATGATACAATATCGTGCAGAGAAACATACAGCTGCAGATTTTGATGCTCTGATCATTAATTATAACGATCTAGCAAACACTGTACAAATTCAGGAAACCGTTAATCAGGTACAAATACGTATAGTCGTTCGAAAAAATAATATATAGCAGCCCCTTTTGTTAATCTATTCTTATAATTACTACAAGTTATATAGTATATATGTATAGTTTACAAATGTTCATTTTAGATACACTTTATTACGCTGAATTCAAGTGAACTGAAAAAAGCTGTTATAGCACATTGTTTAGTGTGGCAAACGAAATTGGGCGAATTACTTAGAAAAATAACTGAATATGATATTGACGTAATCTATACTTACGTAGAAAAAAGCAGCATAGAAGCGATGACGGTAAGCAAAAAATGCATTTTGTCGTGTAGCTTTTTTTTCAAACATGGCGGATATTTTACAGGATGGTAAGTCTTAAAGGGCTTGCAATGAACGATAGAGCTAATGCTTGTTTTATCTGTGTTATTATTATAATTTTGTTTTTATTACAGATGCCTACAGATTTAAAAGAGCTTGCTACTTCAATAGCCACTTATGAACGACTAGTATCCGAAACGACCCAAGTTGAAAAAACTTTTCCACCAATTACTGATCAGATGATGACTCTAGGTATGATTAAAAGTTATGATTTCAAGCACCTCACTTACGATTCCTTTCGTATTTATACTTAACTATTTTCTAAAATTTTTTAACTCCAATATGACTCCTACAAATTTTCTTGCATAATTCACAAATAACATTGAATAAGGCTATTTCGGTTTTTTTGTTTGTAGGATTATTTTAATATTCACAGAGTATACATGTAAAGCTTTAATTTTCTTCAGCCAAATTTGATGTGGAGTTGAGTTCCGATATGTCGAGCCGTCATGAAAATATTCCTGTTATATGGACTGAGTATTTAGCATTACTAGAAGAAGCGAAAAAGGCACTTGAAGGCAATAAAGATAAATTTAAAGCCGAATTACTAGAACAAGCAGAGGTGATTATTTCCAATTTGTTTCTAATTTTTTAACTCCTGGTTTTCCTTTCCTTTGTTCCTATATTCCTTTAATTTTTTTGTTTTAACTAGGAATTTAAAGAAGCTGCTAAAGATTTTTGTGAGGACTTTTACAAAACAGCTCCTTGTAGTTCTGAAGTTACCGGCAAAGATGCTTTAGCACAACTAAAGGCTTACAGAGACCAACTCAATGCACTACGCGCTCAAGAGCAACAAATACGAGATGGTCTTGCAGTATTTAATTTGACGTAATAAAAGTTTGATATGTTGAAAATTATTAATTTATTAATTGCAAATTAATAGTCACGTCAACGCAATTATATTTGTTTGCCAGGACGCCTGTCAATCTAGATCTACAAAAGATGGAAAAGGAACTGGAGAAGTTGGAAGAAGTTTGGAATTTAGTGTTCCAATGGGAAGAATCGTGGGAAAAATATAAAACACAGACATTCTGGGAAATGGAAACGGATGAAATGGAAGATAACGTTATGTTCTTATTTCGGTCAGAATACAACTGTTATTTGATTTTGAGTTTCACTAATTATAAGAAAGAAATATTTTATCTACTAGCGATTATTAAATCTAATTCAAGTATTTTGTAATTTAGAAACTTTAATCGACTGTCTCGCCAGCTGAAGGATAAAGGGTGGGATATCATTGATACGACAAGAGTAAAAGTTGATGCATTTAGGAGAACATTACCTTTGATTGGGGATTTAAAAAATCCTTGCATGAGAGAAAGGCACTGGGACAGAATAAAAACACTAATGGGAGTGTAAGTTTAAGATGTATTCTGTAATTTTATTTATATCAGCAAAATAGGACGTAAGTTTATTAAAAAAATCATAATTCATTACGTGTAGAATGTGATTTAAATACAATTTAAACCCTACTTAATATTTTTATTTCAATAATATCATACAAATGATTTAAAAACTTCAGAGAATTTGATCAAAATTCAGAAGATTTTAAACTAGAATTGATAATGCGCTTAAACTTCCAAGCATACGCAGAAGATATTGCTGAAATATCAAACGCTGCTACAATGGAGTTAAATATAGAAAATGGACTAAAAGCTATTAGAGAAGTTTGGAAAAATACTACGTACGAAATGCAACACCATTCGGGCGAAATGTACAGAATTAAAAATGTAGAAGATGTTATGCAGGTGTGCTTTAAAGACAGAATAATTTTAAAAGAACATTTAATTTACTTTTAAAATAAACATTTTACTTTAAAACCGAATTGTTCTCTTTAGTTTTTGGAAGATCACCAAGTTCAATTATCTTCCATGAAATCAACTAAATATGTAGAACCATTTATAAAAGAAGTAGATTATTGGGAAAAGTCATTAGGATATGTAGCCGAGTGTATCGAGGTAAAGAACTATTTATAAATTTTTCATTTTGTTATGTAACGTAACTAGTACTCAATAATATTTTTGCCATTTTTACACGTGTACATAAAGAAAGAATTAGCAACGGGAAGCTGATGAGTTCGGGTGGCCCAGGACCAGAAGGAGTGGCGCCTATTAGGGGACGTCTATGCCTAGCAGTAAACACTTAGATTCTTAGGATGGATATAAAGAACCGTCCTATTTATTTTGTGGCCTAACAAACTATTTCCTTTGCTGTTAATACCATTCCTTTTTAAGATTTCCCTGCAAGTTCAACGTCGATATCTTTATCTAGAAACTATATTTAGTGGAGAAGATATAAGGAAACAGTTACCCACTGAAGTTAAAATATTTGATGCTTTAACTGCTGATTGGACTGAAATAACGAGCAAGTCAGATATTTAATTACTTATTAATATTTAATAGATGTTTTCATAACATACAAGTAATGGGATTAACAGGTATTAATATTTCTTTTTTTAACAGCATGTATACTGGTACAAATGCAATAGAAGCATGTCTATATAAACCTGCGCCATATTTATTTAACAAGTTAAATACTATGGTGGATAATTTGGATGGTATTCTAAGAGCTCTTGAAAAATACCTTGAAACGAAAAGACAACTGTTCCCTAGATTTTATTTTATATCAAATGATGATTTATTGGAGATTCTTGGTAACTCTAAAAAGCCGCAACTAGTGCAAGTGCATCTTAAAAAACTGTTTGATAACGTAAACAAGATTCGAATAGATAAGGTAAATAATATTTTTCATTGTTGACGTCGCTTCATTTGATCGTTTTCATTGATAAAATAGCCTATTAAAATAAGAAAGTAGTATTCTCGCCTATTCATAAGGTGTTAGGTTACAACATAGTAATTTGTTACTTTGTGTAAGATTGTTCAAATTTCATACATTTTATTTTGTATTCCTTTTGAATACCAAATATACTGCGCGCGTTATTATACCTATAATAGAATAAATTGTCTTTTTTATTTCGGTGAAAATTTTAATGGCAACTTCACAGTTGTCAAGTCATTTTAATGTCTGTCAACTGTACCGAATGGTACATCGCTGTACTGAATTGTGCATTGCGGCATTTCAAAATATTGTGGCGTTGATGTTAAAATAATAACAAAACAATACGTTAATTATAAATTAAGTAGGGAATAAACCGGTAAAAATGTTAATCGAAAAAGACATAACAAAATGTCATTTTGTTCCCATGAGCACGATGGTAAGTAATTTATTTTTATCTACACAATCCTCAACATGTGAATGTGTTGGGTTATGTTTATATGACATTACTATTGCTTAGCTAATGGTATTTATGCTTCATAACTTACATAACTACAACGCCTTATATCAATCACTTTATGGATAAGGCTAAAGAGGATATAATTAGTAGTGATGAAACGATTTTTTGTGCGTCTGATAAAAATATTAGTTCATTTCACATGGACATGTATTATTATGTACTGCAACTTGTAACTAATATGCCTTCACATTAGCTACCATGATTTATCGATGTGAGACAAATTGTAGTTTTCAGTATATCTATATAGATGTGTCAGTAATATTATTTCAATTATTAATAATATAATTTCAATTATTATAATTCATAGTTATATATATTATTTTTAAAAACAACAAATGTATTCTTTCAGCGTAGAGTAATGAATCTCATTGACAACCGTTTTACTGAGCCAGACAGAAGATGCAAGAGAAATCTTTTGCATCTGCAGATGAATCGAGGCATATCAGATTATGAGTCGAGGGAAAAGAAGTGGAGGAATCAGTATTATATGGCCATGTGCAGAGCCATCTATTCACATAACTGGAACAAGTTGTTGTATTTGTTAAAGAAATCTCCTATTTGGGAACACCAAACAGACAGACAAGATGAACTGGCTGTTTATATGAGGGTATATTAATTCATTATTTTTATTTTTTTCTAATAAATCAATTGTTAAGAAGGAAAATATACAATCAATAGTATAATACCATATGTTAATGGTATTAACACTAATTGGGAGTTCTATTGCTAGGTAACAATTGTTTAACTAATAGTCTCTCAGTCATGTTTGAGGTTGAAAATGTTTGTGATAAAGACACATATGCCCTCTTCAAATTGTGCCTTGTGAAAAAATGAGTAAAATAAAGAGTCACTTCTAGAGTTATTGTTAGCGTTTGTAATAGTATACTTATTTGTGAAACATAAGATATGTAATTACTTTTTCTAAATGGTATATTATGTTGTTTCTTTTAATTCCAGGCTCTGATAGTTCTCCTGATGAACCATCCAAGTGCTAAGGAGCAATCTCTCTTTGACAATTATCTCCACATGGTGATGTCCTGCAGGTCAGACCAGGACAAAAAGGCTGTTTACAAAGTGTTATTGACTCTGCCAAAGAAATTATGTGGAAGATAGATTGTGATAACTTTTGCCACCTCTTTGAGAAAAGTTCAATTTTTAAAGAAAATATGAATCAAACTATATCTTTTGATGGAGTTGTGATTTAGCAGAGAGTAAGCAGTATATCAAGTGGTTTATTGTTGACATTAACATTTGTCTACCAGGATAACTTTGTACAGAATGGTTACCTGGAATATCAGTTAAAAATAATCAGGATGGTCATGATTGAACCCCTCTCGATAAATTATTAATCAGTCCACTATCATAACCAATTGGCCATTGGTTTTGGCATTGATTCCACATTTTGTTTAAAATGTTTGATCTGGATAAGGTTCATTTGTGTGAACTAGGCACATGAGGTACCAATTTCAAGCTCATAAAAACATTTTTTTTATGCTTGATATCAATATAGTGTAAATATATTTTAAATGATATGGGACAATAAATTTTAAGCACACTTAAGTTGTAATTATTACTTTAATTATTTTTACTGATATTAAAGTATTTTTCGAAAAATGTATTGTTTTATTTTGAATCAATGGGTTTATGCCAGTTCCATGGTATAGTTTGTTTGGTATAAGCACCTGTTAACTTTTAAGCCTATTTACAGAATAATCTTGGTCTCCCTGTAGCCAAGGCTATGATGTCTGAAGACGGTGAGTGTATAGAATGGAAGTACAATCTGGTCCTTGATGGTCCAGCTGAGGTGTGGCTGCTTGGGCTTGAGCATACCATGAGAGTTGTTTTGAGGGAGGTTAGATTGTACATATATATAGCTACCGTGTTTTTAAATTTGTTAGTAGGCTACTAATTTGAGTATTTATAGTATGGACAAAAAAGTTAATTCAGGGCTCAAGATTTTTCATGAATTTGTAAAATAAGGCGCTCTTAAAGCACAAAAATAGTTATTTTATTGCCACAAAGTAGATGTTTAGGAAGTATATAATCAGTGGTTCTACATCACAATGGGCAGTGTGTTTAACTCTCAGTATTGTAATATTGATAATTTACGATGACACAGTCCATTTGGTGACTGGGATAATTAAATTTAAATAAAAATACTATTTTCTATATGCATCATAATAGAGTGGACAGATAAACAATGAATCAGTGTTTTATGAAATTTCACATATGTATATCGAAAATTATCAAA
This sequence comes from Parelbella ahira ahira, assembly GCA_018244795.1. Classification (NCBI taxonomy): domain Eukaryota; kingdom Metazoa; phylum Arthropoda; class Insecta; order Lepidoptera; family Hesperiidae; genus Parelbella; species Parelbella ahira. The sequence goes on from DWME01004367.1 coordinate 15,991, forward strand.
AAACCATTAAATTCAATTATTTCCCAAATAATAATAGTGTAGACTGGTTTGTTGCAATGCAATGATTAACATAAAACGAAATGAAGTATCCGTAATAATTATATTTGTAGATATTACACATCACACTTGTATTATGATTATACTAGCATTGCTTAAATTGCAATAATTAACAGGAGTTTTGTAAACAAATTATTATAATAAATCGACCCATCTGTCGTTCCACTGATGCAATATGGGTCTCCTCTCATATTGAGAGGGTTAAGGCCGTAGTCTGCCATGCTGTCCAAGTGCGGGTTGGTAGACTTCACACACCTTTTTTGTTAATTTTAAAGTGTGCAGGTTTCCTCACGATGTTTTCCTTCACCATTAGCAAGTGATATTTAAACTAAACAAATTACAAGTGTGTAATCTATGCAATGTAATTTGTAGCAATTAATACTGACCCGAGCAGCGCTGCGGAAGTGCCGC
>DWME01004368.1:0-16457 GCA_018244795.1 Parelbella ahira ahira
AATCCCCGAAGGGGTAGGCAGAGGAGTGTAGTACACTCCTACGTTTCACCAGTTACGTTTAAGTCCCATGGAATAGGCGGTGAGCCTATTGCCATACACCGGGCACATTTCCAAACTCCGAGTCACTGCTAGAAATTCTAAATTGGAAAAATCCAATATCATCCGACCCGGGATTTGAACCCGATCGGCAGTCGCGCTTGCAACCGCTCGACCAACGGGGCAGTCGATTCATCATTCACGGTTCGATCATTCACGTACCTTTATAATTATTGATTATACGAAATATCACTATAGATGGAAGAAATCTTTCCCTAATAAGTATATTGACGGTCTAACTACATTAATAACGCGACGGCCCTGAGGCTATAACGCTATTATTTCGCCGGTATCGAGGAACATAATTGGTAATTGATTCCATGTGAGGTTTATTTATGTTTCGTTAACTGGTTTCCAGTAATTTAATCTGAAAACTATGTGTTTGTGTAACTAATGAGGTTGTGTGTGTGCGTTGGAACAATATTAGTGAATAACTGTAACAAGTACCTACTGGAAATAATTATAGTTAAATAATAGGATGAATGAATGTACTTGTCTTTTATCGTTTACAATATTTCGTAAGACTACCAGACAAAAAAAATGAATGATTGGAATAATAATTTCTTGGGACACCACACACGGCCCGCTGAGCCAGAAATATGTAGGTACTTAAGTCTGAAAAAAGCCCGTGTCTAGAAAACCAGATGGCTAATAAAGTAAGTACATACATATGTACATATATTTTAGTATACGTACAATTATGTGCCTATATAAATAATGTTTTGTATTCTTACAGATATACCTATACTTGTGATCATTACACAAATATTAGTTCTGAAAGGGATTCGAACCCGCGACCCCAGGCTCAGTAGTCAGGTTCTCTTATCACTGAACCAACGAGATAATTAATAAATAGTATGTACAGATAATAATAACTAACTATTTATAAGGATTAACGCACATATAAATAAGATTTAGAGTGAGTAAAAATAAAAGGAAATGTAACATAATACCTGTAGTGACCGAAGAGATAGGCCGATGAGGGTAGTTTACTCCCTCGTATCACCGGGAATAAATCTTGATTTCGGGTAAGGAGAAAGGAAACTCAAGTTAGAATAACTCTATAACGGTAGGTTAAAACATAGGACCTCTCAATAAGCAGTCACGCCCACAACTCGACCAACGAGGCAGTCAAATAAAGTTGACATGTTTGAGAATGAGGTGTTTGATTAAAAACGTACTTTTGCTAAAAGCTATACCATTCCGAACATTAAATTGGAATCGTGCAGTTTACGGTGATGTACACAAAGACAGACATCAAGGGCAACATCACAAAAGTGATTGTTAATATTTTAAGTACATGTTCAATGATACCTCATATTATATTCAGTATTTATATTTTCGAAACTTTTTTTTTTTATTTTCGAAACCGCAGTGCATGTATGAAGAGAGTGATGACCTTGGAAGAAGCACGGGGCGTCTGTAGAGATATGTAGATATATTTGGCACTCTATGCTCTCTACTTACCCCGTAAGGAGCTCGCCATAAACATATGTGTACACGTATGTACTTATATTTTTGAAAATTCGCGCAAATTTTACGGATTCACGGCGAAATATAAAAAATCAAAGCAGACAATGATGCGTATTGATATAACGTTGAGAGATATACCGCGCACAAACCAAAGGTCAAATAGAGTTTGATATTTACATTGTAATAAGACGCTAACGGATTGTTTATCGTTTGACTGTCATTATATACTCGTATGTGCATTGAAGTCGTAACAGTGCATTGATATAACGTTACTGGAAATTAATATCTTTTAAATTGTATTGTTTTTATGTTATAACATAAAGACATTCCTGTATTTCGCCGCAGGGCTTGGCAGAAGAGTGTAGTACTTACGCACTTACGGTAAGCATTTCCCATACACCGGGCACAATTCTTGAATTTAAAGTTAGAAAATTTCGCCTGATCAGGAGATCGAATCCAGGATCTCTTGCTCAGCAATGCCGCTTGTAACCACTAGACTAATGAGGCAGTCAGTTTTATAAAACGATATAAATAAATATATAAAAGTAATTATATCGCATTAGCCTTGTTACACTTTTGTTAATGCAGTGCTATAGCGTTTGACCTCACACACTGACTGTATCTTGAGACGCTACACTACACTAGCTGTGCTGGCGGATTCACATCCATATAATTTAAAAGAAATCCCTGATACATAATGTAGTGTACAAAAGTCGAACAAAGGGAGCAATAAATATAGTCTAATATACATACATAATAATATTTTAGTGTATTTTGAAATCTTTTAATTTTATGTTATCTCCCAATCTTTGCATTTAAATAACGTGCTGTAAAGGTTATCTTCGTAAACTGTGTTAAATATGAAATAACTTTCATTAATATTGTTTAATATGCCATGCCTTCAAATAATGCTCATAATTAACGTTTTAATATTCATTACTTTTATGCTTTACTAGGGCTTATTTGTATTAGTAAACATGGTATCGCGGAGATCTTTCTACATCTATTAAGAAATACTAGGTATATTTGTAGTACATTGTATTTACGTATTTTTAGCTATCAGCCTACACATATAAACAGTTTCAGGAGCGCTTTATCTTTCGACTTACTTTCAAAAATAAATATCTAAGGCTATTTAAAAATTTGTAGCATCGTAGTACATATAGCCTCTAGTATTTATTACGGATCCGACTGCTGTATACAATAATATTTTTTCAAATCTGACGGGTAGTTTCAAAAATTATTGCGGACACACAAGCAAATACATTCATCTTTATTGTATTAGTATAAGTTAAAAGCGCAAGACGTCATGAGGTACATTTTTAAACGTTTTTCGAAAAGTATGAACAAGTTTTGTCGAAGTTAATATTTGCAAATGTTGCCAAAATATCAAGTGATGGAAGTTGCGGTGCAGTAATATATATATTTTTAGGTACACATAAGGCCTTAACCTTGTATATTATGAAGTTTTTTAACTTTTCTATATACTTCGAAAAGGCCTCAATATTGTTAGTTAATAATGAGAAGTGATGTTAGCGCGGAAATGTATGTGCCAATATGTAATGTCTACTGCGACTTTTGTTATTTAAGTTGACACATTCATTATTATTATTATTATATTATCACGTCTGGTTCCTTATGGGGTTGACACAGAGCAACTTATAAATATTTACCTGTTATAAAAACGTGAGATTTTGTATTTGTTTAAGAGAATTAAGTGCAATGCTTGAACTTTTAAGCACAATCGGAGTCCTACTGGCCATCGCGTCAGTAGTTTAAATTTAATGAAAATAGCAGTTTAGTTTTTGTACGTCTGTTGTGTAGTATTTACTTATATCGCAGCTCCGTGTGCGACGACCTTTACTGGATATTTCATTACGGCGCCATTTTCCCTCGTCACATTGTAGATCCGATATCATCTGATACGTTTATCGATACTACTTGTGCGCTCTAGCGGCATATTATAATGACGTCCGTGTATAATATTTGTACATATTAATATACGCGGAGAAATCCTTGTGCCCAGTTTTAAAATGCGCGCACGTTGGAGTGTAAGGCCTGGTGACCATAATTAAAGTTTCCATAGATAATAAGTGCCGTACATTTTATATGTAAATAGCTGATCCGACAGACGCTGTTTTGTCTTAGCTATCAATATTCAATTCGAATTGGTAATCATTATTTTTACACGAGGAAAGATTTACAGAAATGTATTAATTGACTAGAACCTTAATTACGTTTTAAACGAAATGTTTAACGAATCCTGATTGAATTTTGAGAACTACTGGACCACTAATAACGTTTTAAACGAAATGTTTACCGAATCATGATCGAATTTTGACCACTACTGGACCAAAAATAACGTTTTAAACGAAATGTTAACCGAATTATGATGGAATTTCGACCGCGGCAGGACCACTATTTAAGTTTATTAGGCATTGGATTCGCAAGACAGAATAAGTATTTTACAAAAATCAGGGTCGATCGGTCGTTGCCCCACACTGGTTTCTGGAACCTGAATGCACATGAGCTTATGCAATACCGAGCCGGTTTCGGGCAACGTTTTACCAATTTTTTGTTGTCTCTTAATATCCTTCGTGTTTCGCTACAGCTCATGTAGCAATTATTCACGTTACTTCTTAGGAGTGTGTAATTTTTTTCTTTTCTTCGAGTCATTTTAAAATATATATCCTATATTTAGGCATGGTTCGGTTGAGGAAAATTATGTGCCAGTATTTTTTTTAAACTGCTCATTGAGTTGGCTTCGTCTAGAAATATGCAAGCGAAATACTAAATGGCGTGTAATATTGATCAATAATAACAAATTAGTTCCATTAAGAGTCGTGGGTAGCTTAATGAGTTTGAAAATTGTAGATGCAAATGCAGTTTTGAAGGTTTTTTCAGTGACATTATACAGAAGTGGAGGGCAAAGAGGACCGTGGCAATGTGCCAGGAATATATAACTATAGGAGTATTTAATAATCCTGAGGTAGTGATACCGGTAACGCAGGTTAGTGCTTTCCATATAGGGATATACAAACTTTTTAAAATACATTGACGTTTTCTGCCCTTGAATGTAGCAATGGCGACCGATAAGAAGACCTTGTACCATTTAATTTTTAAGTTTCCAACCTCGCCTATCACCACAAGCTAAGAATCTGTGAATACAAGTATATTAATGAAACTTTGACCCAAAAAAAGTAAATCGATTATTTGTCGTTATTTCAAGTTTATAATTGGAATTGATAAAGAGCGAAAAGAGAAGGTAAGATTTTCTTGGCGTTTAAATTTTATTCATGATCGTATTTCCTTCAAAATTTTTTGAACTAGTTTCGCAACTTTAAACGATAACAGGGACCTGAATATAGAGTTTCTAGTAATATGGTTAGTTCGTCAAGTTAATGTGATATCTTGTTTTAGTGTACTGCATATGTTTTAGATAAAACTTATAGTACTTACATACATCGTATTAGTCATTTACTTTATTATACATCTGACCTTGTTAAATGGTTGGTAAAGAAGTGCAGTTATGTCCCTTTTTTATTTATCATTGATAGTAATATTGGCGCTCGGTCTTTTCCCTGTTTCTAAAAAAACGCATTTGTTTGGAGCTAGTTAATGCAGCTGTAGAGTTGCTTAGCATTTGTTTTAATTTAATTTATTAGTATTCAGATTAACGAATGATCATTTGAAAGGAAATGACGTTAGATATGTCAAAATGTAAAAAAATACATGGCGGCAGGAGATTGCGACAGGCTCATGCGAAACAGTTATATGTATATTTTGTTATCAAGAAATCGCTCATTTACATTTAATTAAAAAATCAAATCAGAGCCAGTTCGTGCGACCGTGGTCGGCGTTGAAAATGTAATACATACATACATATTATGTTTTTATTTGAATCCTGCGCAAATATTGTGTACGAACTAAAGTATCGAAAAACAGAAAAACTATGACGTATAAAAAAAATCACGATGAATAGATCCATATAATGGATTTATAGTTTAAACTAGTCTTGAGAACGTTCTTGTAATTTATGTTTCATATTATGTTAATTCATTTGATCATTACCTACGGGTACCTATCGCGATACCTGTTACTGGTAGATGGAGTGTGACAAAAAAAGGTGAATAGGGATATAGCAAGTCATAGGTAAATATTTTATTAACAGAGCAATTTGTGAGGCGGGATCTAGACCCCGCGCTGTACCGGTGCGACAGCTCAAGGCACGTCGCGGGCTCCCAATAAATAACACGGCCGCCCTTATAACACTGTTTGCGCGGTAACATTAAACAGTAGGAACGTGTAAAAACACGAATTGCTCAAATCGTTTTCGTGCTGTTTACGTTAACAGCGTCAGATAACATCACGGTTCTATTCGGCTTTTATAACTTGAAATTCCCAGTGATAGCACGGAGTCTGGATTTGTGCTCGGTGTATGGCAATAGGCTCACCTCCTATTCCATGGGACGTATAACATACTTGGTGAGTTTTGGGAAGGTACTACACTCCCCTGCCTACCCCTTTTGGGAAATACTGGGGTTATGTTATCTTACACTAATTGCGTTCCACAGAAGTCGCTTTAGCTTGCTTGAAAGCCATTAGCGCAAGATAGGATTGGCTGCCGAGCGGATTGAGTACGCTCTAAAGCTTAGCTTAGACATGGCTAGTTTTAGCTTAAGAGTGACCACTGTGTTGCTCAGTTATTTAACATAAACATGCATTTTATTAACGTAATATTACATTTACAAGTTTATTTACAAACATTAACATGTGTTTTCGTCGGTAGGTATATGTACAGGTTTTGGTATAAGTTACAGACAAACTTCGAAAATATCTAAAGGCAAATTATAGTTTGATATAATTTGTAATTGACACCGTATGCATATCTTTACTTAAAAATCTAGCTTACAGTTTTAAATAACGTCAGCTAAAAATCCAATTATATGAATGAACATAACTAGAAAATCGTATAGGTACTACAATCGTCTGCTTACCCTTTCGGGAATTGAAGGCGTGATGATAAGTGTAAATAAGTGAAATATGTAGTGTAAGTCCCATGCTGTGCCCGTTCCGCCGCGGCACAGCGCGCTTCTCAGTAACAACATCACGTACGAGGACCGTGCCCGATATTTCGGTCGATAAGTATGTTTCTTTTATTGCTTTCCACTCACCACTAACGTAGCGCCCAGTCCGCTCGCATTGGCGTCGGCTTCATAAAGCTAAATAGTTCATTATGTTCCCACAAACAAAAACTCGTCATGATTACAGATAATTCAGACGTGTTCGTCAATTTCGCTGTAGATAATACACGAATGCTAGCAGACGAACAGTTTCGAAATCAACTTGACAACGAAATTGTAGGCGGTGGTTATTGTAATACCTACCGCGTATAACATAAAGCCTTTTCAATAACATATTTCACAGCTAAGTAGTTATTAACAATAATCATCTATTAAACATGACAACAATGTGTTTGATGAAGACATATCTTTGCAGTATATTTATAATTTATACAGTGTATGTGATGTTAATGTAATCCTCGTCGTCTCAAAGTAATTATCCACAGTTCTATGCATTAAACAGACTTTAGAAGCACAATGTATTCAAAATATGCCAGTCATTGTTTATTAATTAACAAGAAATGAATAACTACTACGGCGGTGGGCTCAACTGCTATTCCTCGGTGGGGCGTAAACATAACTAGTGAATCATGGCTAAACTCTGCCTACCTTTTCGGAGATACACACGCGTGATGTTATGTTAGGTTTTCATTAATTGAAGTTATGGGAGCGAGACGAATTTAAAAACCCAAATTTAAATATAAAAGTCAATATTTGCACAGTCGTTGTCCTGGATAGACGAGCGGTGGTGAGCGCAAATGTTGGTTTTGTCCAACTAACGGTACAGCTTGTATAGACAATGGAGTGTCAGTGGGCCAGCTCGAGATGGCTTGCTCGTGTGCAGACAGTTAACTGTATACGACGCTGGTTCTCTTTGTTGGCCGACTCGGCAACGAATGCACTATATCATTAAGAATAATGAATACTCGTATGACTAGACACTTTATATAGTTGTTGTAATTACACGTGGGTGTTTGTAAGGTTCTGTTAACTTCATGATTGTGTTTTAATGCGAACGGCTTATAATATTTAAAACTGTTAATATCGTTGCGAACACAAACAGCGAGATAGTTGTATGTGTTATGTAATATCGGCAATACAAGACCGTGATTTTGAGGCTCTTTCGCGACCTCGTCCTCGACGAAAGCTGACTGCTTTTATTATTATCATTGTTGTAACAACACGCCGGATACCTTACACGCTAGGCAGAGCACCCAATGCCAAATATACTGACTACTATGTATGGCTGTTATTTATTTGAACATTATTATTAACCTATGGAGAGAGAATATGATATATGAAGAGAGAGATGAACGTAGAAGAAGGAAGACACTCGATGCTCTCTGCTTATCTCTTAAGGGACCTGACTTGGTGACATAATAATAAAATTATTGAGACAAAGAAGGTTACAATTAGCAAGCTTAATGTGGAATTGTATACTTCAAATTTTTATTTTTGTTTTTATCTGGTGAAACGTGGGAGTTTACTACACTCATCTGCGTTCCCCTTCGGGGATTACAGACCTGAATGATGTTACGTGTTTTTATTTTTGTTTATAAACGGTCGAACTAACAAGAATAATAACATTTAGTTTAATCCTTGTTCCAATTTAACGAACAAATTTGCTGGAAGCGTTCGCTCCAGTGACACATGCAGTTTACTGGCATATCATTTGCATATACATACATATGCTATAGATACACGCTCGTGTGCAAGGAACCATACAGTGTTAAGTTTATATAAAAAGCATCGATAGAATCACTTCGATTAAATCAAGCACAGCTCTGATCGTTTCCAACTGAATAGCAATGAGTATGGTAATTAACTTTTATAGTCGACGTACTGGCGTAAGGGAACATAACGAATGCGATGAATACTTTAAGATGGAATAAGAATTCGCATTTGCGCATATACCAATAGCTTCTTTTGTTCATAAAGTCGCAAACTAACAGCTTATGTGAACTCGGTTGTTGTTGAAAATGTATTCAAGAGTAAACACAATATTGCATGTAAATTGATGCATAATCAATGTATTACAGACGGACGATATCAAATAAACGATTTAAAATGTTTCCAAAGTCAATATGAAGAGTTGAAAGTGCTTTAAAGATAGTTTTTCGTAACTATGACCTTCGTAAATTTTAATGTCTATAATATTATTATTAAATGAGTGTCTCGTTGGTCGAGTGGTTGCAAACGCGACTGCCGATCGAGAGGTCCTGGGTACAAATCCCGGGTCGGGTGCTGTTGGATTTTTCTAATTTAGAATTTCTAGTAGTGACTCGGAGTCTGGAATTGTGCCCGGTATTTAGCAATATTCTCACCACCTGTTCCATGGGACTTAAACGTAACTGGTGAAACGTGAGAGTGTCCTAAACTTCTCTGCCTACCCTGTCGGGGTTTACAGGCGTGATGTTTATCTTTTTTACGTATTTAAGTATTTTATTGGCGTCTACATTGTGAATAATTCATTAATTTATTATTTAATTTAGTTCACTAACATTCTCTTCGCGCTTGCACCACGGAGTAGTAAGAAAAAATGTTCTAAACTTATATAAAAAGCTAACTATTGTAAACACTGTCTTGCAAAAAGTGCGTAGTAAATATATAAGGTAGTAACACGTTTTTATATACATGTTTTAGTTAATTCAATATGGAATATCGCGCATATCAACGTGTCAATGAATCAAGTTAAATTCTCTTTGCTATATTCATAAATAACTTCACACCTGTGTTTCCCTGAAAGGGTAGCCGGAATGGAGCACTACACTTTTATGATACAATATTTACTTTATACTTCCCATGTATGTAATGGGGAGTGAGTCTATTGCCATACGCCAGGTAAAAAACCACACTCCGTCTACCACTTCGGAGTAGTACAGGCGTGATGATTTTTTGCATAGTGAACATTAAAATAGTCAGTACAATACATAAATCTCATGTAGTAGGGAGTGACTACATTGCCAAACGCCGGGCACACGACTGGACTCCGTCTACCATTTTGAGACTACGGGCGTGATGTTATGTTACGTAGAGTAAACTAAAATACTCAGCACGTTACATATTGTTGCTTTTATAAGAATATGTTATTCTTTACAAAGCACATTGCTACACTCCGATTATATTGTTCAGTTAGCGAGTCTCGTCGCTTATTTCTCCAATCGCTTACGTCGTAATTGCCGCGCGAATATAATCCTATGAAACTTACGTAGACGCGTACATTAAGTGCCGTATGTAGTTGTTTCACTTCGTTGTTTAGGCATATTTTTTATTATTATTACTATATCGTCACTTCAAATCCCTTACGGGCTGGGCAAAAAGCACTAAATACCAAATATATCTGTAGTTATTTGTATTCAACACGCTCGTCATATTATATAGACGCCAGTTTCCAAGACTCCTGTTCAACCATTAGCCAATATCAGATCCATTTGGTTAAATTAGTTAAGTTCTGGTCTCCAGACTACTGCAGGTGATGATCTGCATCTATCAACTTTTACTTTATATAACAAATTTCTTAATCGTTGCGAATAATACGTGGTTCAAAATGTTTAATAATAATATGTATTCTATTATTGAATTCTACCCAAATTGTTGCCTGGTAGAGATCGCTTGTTAGCGATTAGACCGCCCGTGGTAGGTATGTATTTTCAATTCCGCAAATTTGTGTTGTCCCTTTTTTATTGTTAGTGACCGACAAAGAATCGTGTTTATTGTGTATTATTTTTATATTCTTGTACAGTTTCAACAGAGATTTATATATTTTTATTGCTTAGGATTTCACTTGTATTAGAATAGGAGGCTATAAAACATTTAAAGTACCTATTCTGTTGTATTAAGTGGGTGGGTAGATGAAAAGTTCTAAATTATGATTACCGTTTAAGCGGCCCTTAAAAGTTTTCTTTGAATGCGGTGTTACGTCTTGTTTTCTGAGTTTAATTGTGGAGTTGAAGGGCGTTTACCCTCAGCGCCCCGCTTGCCGGTCCCGGCCGCGGCGAATTGTGCGTGACGTCACATACACTATACACATCAGATACATATGTGTCGTATAGTATTCGCATTTGTATTGTGTATTTATATAATCTAGTATTTATATTTTGACGTAAGCATGTACATAACCTGAGTAGTACATATTGATCTTTTAAAAATCGAACGAAGATAATGTTACTTTATTATGTAGGGTAGAAAGGGAATCCAAGAAACTCATGCAATTGTATATTTACGCCAGGTCCCTTACGGTGTAGGCAAATTGCATAGCGTGCCAAATATCTCTACTCTTACAGATGTGTGGCGATTTTTTCACATTCCTCGCTCTCTTCATATGCGCAACTTACGTTGGATGGAGTACCTATGTGTAGTTTAAAAATATTCATAGAACTGTACTTTAATATGGATGTTAAAACAGGTAGGTACATGCTATTTCCAGTCTTTTTGTCATTTGTTGAATATTCCATTTGTAACTAAAATTATAATGTTCTGCTACAATATATTACCGTACTAATGATATGTTCATGAATATTAATTCCAAGCTAATTAAGGCAAATTAAATTAAAATTAATTTTAGTTCAGGAAATTGTATTCAGAAATCCACATTGCTCGTATAATTTTGTACTAGGTATTCGTATTTCTGTGATTTGACGTGAAATATGTTTAACTTGTGAATTTAGGGGTTGTTTTAAATATGCTTCTCAATGGCCAACGTAACATAACATAACGAATGTATTTCGTCGTAGGGCTAGACAGAGTAGTTTAAGATGCCCATGTCTTATCACTTATGTGACTGCAATAATATTAGATATGTATTATTATTACGAGTAGTTATTAAAACTTAAGTTAGAAAAATCCTATAGTAAACGACCCGCGAATCGAACCCACGATCTCTCCATCAGAACTCGCGCTAGCAACCATTCGATCAACAAGGCAGTCGCAAACATTTAAAAAAAATCTATAGCGTTCAAATTTTTTAAATAGATAACTAACGTGTTTCGAGTTATGGAGACAAAAAAAATCCAAGTGCGACCTTTACACGAAGGAAACATCCAAAGACGCAGATGCCATTGTCCTGGGCGCACTGTAAACATTGGTGTCCTTGCGGCCGGGGCAGGCGGCGCGCGTGAAATATCACTTCGTAGATTACCTGCCTCCATGTACAAATGTTTAAGTATTATATTCACATATTATACTTACGTTTGTCAATAGATTTGCTGGATGTTAACTGTCGTTTGTGGTTTGCCACGTCTTTTTATATTTATAAATTTAATTATTGTGATTATTATTATTATATTGTCATGTCGGGTCCGTCGCGAGGTAGGAAGATTTAAATATTATATTCAGTTATCATATTTATATTTGGCAGTAGATTCGCTGAATGTTATTTATGACTTTGTAGTGAGTCTTTTAATACTTATTAACTCAATTAATATTCTCCCATGACGCCGGGTGCGTTCTATGGTAGGTAGAGAGCACCGAGTGCAAAATTTCTATATTCTTACATGAATGGTTTGCTTCGTATGTATTGAACATTCTCGTCATATAAACGTGCCGATTTTGTAGACCTCTGACCTCCCATCGGTCAGTGTTAGACTAGTTATAGATTGTTCTAGATAGGCCAGCTGTGGTCTCAAACATTACTTTGAAAATAATATTTATTATTAAATTTTGTTATTGTTTTTGAAACCGTTATTAGTATTGTCTAAATATATTATTATTTATAATAGGAGCCGCGTTAAAAGCTCTCGTACATCAAGGTGTCGATGTCGAAAATATCACTATAATGTTGATGTTTCCCGGTTTTTTTTAAATAACTTTTTGTTATAGGTATAAAACTTGTTATTATTCGCTATATAGAGATGTAGAGACGAATATATGTGTAAGAATAATTCTATACAAAATAAGAACTGTTGGCATTTGGCAGTAAAATTACCATATTCATATAATTATGTACTAACGTAACATCACGCCTATAACAATTGAAGGGGTAGGCAGGGGAGTGTAGTATACTGTCACGTTTCATCAGTTCACGTTTACGTCCTACAATGGAATAGGTGGTGAGCTTACTGCCATACACCGGGCACAGATATACTAAAATTTATTCTAGAAATTATTATATAATTTTATTTACTTAGTCTTTATATTTAACCTAATGATACTTGTTAGGGGCGGCCTGGATGCCTAATGGCAGTTTCTATCGCTAACAGTGGCATTAATTCAAATTTGTAGCTCAATGAAGAGTCAATAAATAAATAAAACAAAAATGCTACTACATTATTATTAATACAATTCTAAACTATACGACATTTTTTATATATACTTTTAAATATGTATATATTTTGTTTTTATATATGCTCGTACACGGCAGGAGGCGGGCTCGTTGCACAAATAAAAAGATCCCATCCGCATATTTCGTGCTACGTTCTAAACTATGCACAGTTTGGCATTTAAATTGGCGATGCATCATATGTAAGAACATTGTCATGCATTTAAATAATTCTCATGCTACAAGTATTCGACATAATGTGTACATGGTCTGAGTCCAATTGTTTAGTTTGGCAATAGCTTCACCTCGTCTTCCATGAGACGTGTCATATAACTGGTGAAAAGTGCGAGTACTACACTCCTTTGCCTACCCCTTAGGAGATACAGGCGTGATTTTGTTATATTTTGAGCAAATATTAGATTTAATATTGGATTTTACGCATATTTACGTTTTTTTAATAATTCTTGCTTATTTGCAGTTAATTAATTGAATTTACAAGAACATGAAGATCGATAAATCATTGTAATCTTCTTCTTAGTATATAAATACGTGAAGCAAAAACTTTGTACCCCTGTTTACGAAAATTGCCCGGACGGAGTAGTATGAAATTTGGCACACAGTTTATATAGAGAAGGAGTGCAGAATGCTAAAATGTATGTGTATTACAAATACCTTGAATTGAATTAAATAAACCATTTATTATTTACGTTCCCATTGTCAATGTCAGACATGAGACTGATGTTGTCAATAAGTACCACAAAGGAAAGATTTATATGTACGTACGTACGTACAAGCGTAGTCTTTGACATTAAAATCTAGACAACGCTCAAACTGATTTTTTAACGATTTACGACAGAATTTCGATCACTAGGTACTGGGCCAATAATAAACATAATCATTTAACGTTATTCAAAATAATTTACTGTCCAATACTAAGAATATATGTATTTATTCCGTCAATATACTGACTATTTCCATATCGAAGCTCGTGTTTCCGAATAACGAGAATTCCAAAGAATAGCACACACTGAAAGACAACACCGAACATACGGTACAAAAGAACCATTTGCCTTAATTAATTTTCAAAAGTCATGCACTTTACGGATTAGGTTTAATTATCTAAGTGGTCTCGCTGCCCTGTGCTATGTATGCAAATACATCTACATGAGGCATATTCAACAGAGCATATGTATCTGAACTGACATTCAGGGCTGGCACAAACCATTCTTCTAGTACTTCAAATATTTCATGTATTTGAACTATTGCTTTTGTGCTACGTGTATTTAGACCATTATTTCAAATACTTCATGTATTTAGATTATTGTTTCAGAAACTACGCGTATTTGGATTACTGCTTCAAATTCTACATGTACTTGGATTGTTACTACAAAAATCAAATGTATTTGAGCTTACTGAAAATAGTATGTAGGTGTATTTAGACTAGACTAGTATTAGATGTATTTGGACTATTATTTCCATTGCAACATGTATTTAGATTATCACGTCAAATACATGTTTTGAATTAGCACTATTTCTATTTCTTGCCAAACAAACCATTGTTCACAGTACAGTGATCTTGGCTCTGTATGCCGTGAAGTGTTAAATACAAAGAACACAAAATAAAATATAACCACTTCGTATGTGCATTTGAAGCTTCACTGATGCAGATCTTGCCCGCCAAAATTGCGCGTCTGTCTATCTCATCACGGTCATTCATATTACGTAGTAACTTATTGGATCGTGGGAGAGAAACGATCGAGTCTATCCGTCATATTATATAGCTTTGCATTCGCGGTTCTTACACCCAAATTAGGAGATAATTTGGTAATTTCAAACAAATTATATCCATTATTACATTACAAATTAAATCTCTTAAAATAAAATGCTTTATACATACTCTAACATTACATAAATCACTCCTGTATCCCGAAGGGATAGACAATGTGTAGTACTCTTAATTTTCAAAAGTTATTTAATACGTTCAATGAAATAGGGGACCTGTGATATTGTTATTCATTTAACTTAATGCCTAGTGGCATTCTCCACCAGTCAACAATTGCAGAATACAAAAATATAAAGAAAAAAAGAAAATATAATCGTAGCGAATAATAACTGGGTAAATAATTAAGATATATAATACAAATTAAAGTAGTACATACTCAACATTACATACACACTTACATAACAATGTATATACATGTCTTCTTCCCGAGAGCGTTATAAATGTGAGTTGGTAATGTTAGCTATACTGAAGTTTACATGCAAATTATATACGCCAGTAAAACCATAAAGGATTTGTATACCTCAACGAACCTGACTTCACTAGCTCATTGAAAATTTATTTTCTAAAACTATGTTCAGTTTATGTTTTTATTAACAACGAAGTACTTTACAACAGATAGCGGCAATCAAGGCCTGTTTCCGTATTTAAGTCTTCATTTAAATTTTTTTCTACTCAATTGTACATCCTTTCAACCCTTTCAAGTGCTTATGTTATCAGCCAGCAATAGTTTGTTGTTCCAAATTTAAAATGTCTAAATTTAGGCTCTCATTGTTAACAATGTTTTGCGTTTAAAATGATTGTTTTAATACAGTTTCGAAATTTAGCCATCCCCTACAATTAAAATCTAGGTGCCATATTTGTTTGTATTCGTTACCATAGCAACCAAGATATAGGGATAGGGGTGTGAGACGGTGTGTATTGCTATAGTAAATTATAGGTAAGTATTACGTTATTAAAATCTTGATTATATTTTTGCCGATAACTAAATTTTAAGGTGTGTATAAAATTCATAGGTTTGGGTATAAATCATGGCAGTATAATAGACGTAAACGACTTACACGAATAATCTAGATATCCATAATATCATCATAAAATTCGTCACTTCATGTCAGTCATTATGTAAATAAAATTAGATATACCATTAAATCATATGTGTCATTGAAAATATGTTTTGAGATATGCTTGATCTGTTTTTTAAATACATGAATGACGGAAACATAAAACATTAACTTTTGATATATTTATTGCTTATCACATATACAATTTATGGTTTTCCCGCTAAAAATTGCTTTGTAATTATACAACTGTGTAATTAAAGTATTAATTAGTAACATTAAATTAAATTTATCAACAAAAATGTTTGCAGAGTTTCGGGGAGGGCAAAAAGTGAGGTTGTGCAGTACAACCTTGTGCGATCAAGACATTAAAATGAAAACCACTTCCTTATGAGGGACAAGTTGACGGTAGTAATAAGAATCACAACAAATATATTATGTTTGATTGGACAGACAACTCTCAGTGCAACGATGAATAGGCTTTTGCTAGGCGTATTACATCTTAGCGCGCTTTTACACGCTCCATTCGGCAGGATCACGGTTAAACGTTAACTACAGTAATTGAAGTTTTTTTTATCATATCATATGAGGAAACGTGACAGCGTTGTAGAAATCTCCAGTGTGTCGACAAGGGTAGCGTACCTTGTGATTCAGCTCACCAAGAGGTATAG
>DWME01004369.1:0-16457 GCA_018244795.1 Parelbella ahira ahira
ATATCTAATAGTGAATCGGAGTCTGTATCCGTGCCCGGTGTATGGCAATAGGCTCACTGCCTATTCCATGTTACTTAAACGTAACTGGTGAAACGTGGGAGTTTACTATATTCCTGTGCCCACCCCTTCGTAGATTACAGGCGTGTTGTTACGTTTTTGTTACTAATTTTGTATTGGTTTTATAAATTTCGACATATGAAAACGTTACATGTGAAATTGATTATTTAATCTCTTTAGAAATGATAGTCGTACCTACTCTAGATTTGCAGAACACAAATTATTTATACACTATGACTGCGGTTTTGACGAATGTATTAAAATGGCGTAAAATATATTATGTGTATATGTGCATATATATGTGGAAACACACACACGTATAAGAGTATTTACATGTAGTCAAAGTTTTTTGGTTATTTCACAAAGCGCGACTTACACAACAAGGACGCAAAGTAAATTATCCATATAATGTACTAACACAGTTACGCAACACTTGGAGGTCAGGGCGGAATGTGGAGCAGATAACGCTCAGTTACAGGGTAGTTTTATTATCTGGCTAGACACACTGTCGCCGACCTGACCTGCCCGATTTGGCTTCTATTCAGATGAACCAAACTTTCACTCTGTAACCACAAGAAAACAATAATAAGAAGTATTCTCGAGTGCTTTATATTAAAATATGACACTCAGGTATTTTTAGTATGGAAACTATTTTATATTTGTATCAAATGTTTTTGCCGAAATTCAGACTTATATATGTAGAATATATCTGGTCGTTTGGAAATCGCGTGGTCTGTTTCGTTCAATTATTTAAAATGTAATCATAATCTGTTAAATACACATACTGTTACTCTATGAGCAATTGACATTTATAAATACAAATTTTTAGACTAGATTTTACACCACCGACAGATTTCTATAGGATTTGTAATGTTTCTGGCAGGTAGTATTAATTATACATGTTTCTTGCATTGACAAATGTTATTACGTTTTCTTATACTATATAGATTAAGGCGGTAAGACATTACACAAAGAAATAATGAATATCAATATCTCCAAGTTTACAATTCTATACAGAAACATAAAAGCGAATTATGTGGACACCCTACCTAACGACAGGCAGCAGTTCCATTTTTAAAGGAATATAATTATAACTGGGAAATGTTATCCTTTGTATCTAAGGAAGGAATTTCCCTCGTCCCTACAATTCCGTAAGCCATACAAAGGGTTCAATAATAATTTACTCGGGGTTTGGCAGGAGGGCGGCTGCTGTCAAGTGACCACAGATGTTCTCATCCCTTTGTTTATGTCAGATTAGCTACCGAAGGCTGTAAGATTATTTTGTACTTGAGGAACGGTTTGTGTACGATTGTTTAACATTTGATTTCGGGCATCGCTCGAGGGTTTCGTATTTACTTTTTATTCTAACTATCCGATAACTTTATATATTTATTATTTGTAGTATATATGACATATGTGCCTCAAAAATATTTACCAATGCTTAATTTTTGACAATTTTAAAAAGTATTTGTATAAACGTAACAAAAATACGCAATACCACGTCTGGAGTCCCGGAAAGGGTAGGCAGAGGAGAGTATAGCTCTCCGACGTTATACCAGTTCTGTTGACGTAATATGTAAGAAATATTAATTATAAATGATACGAAGCGTGCATTAGTAGCGGATACCGAGCAGTAAATCAGTGATAGCAGAAGATATTGGAAAGATATCGAGAGCAACATATAACCACACGTTCTTCCGAGCCATTGTGTATTATGATCAGAGACTTCCTTTATTGGATTCGTATTATGACCGATTGTCAGGATAGAGATATATGGCGCTCGGTGCTGTCCACTTACCACGTAAGAAACCTGTCGTGATGATTTATATTAAGTCTTTAGAGATCAAGTGTAGTTCATCCCATAAGTGACTTTACTTTGATAAATCCTGTTTCCTAAATCTTCAACAACATGTTGTAGTCTATTTCTTTCATGTAGCAGTAGAATTGTCTAGAACGTTCTGTATACGAAATAAGTGACAATTTTTAAAATAAAACAAAATAATTCCAGAATTAAGTTGCAATATTACAAACGCTGATTCTTTTTGTTTAACCAAATCGATAACACTTCTTCTCTGTTAATTACAAAGGAACATTTAAAAAGTACGAATACACCATCCTCATCTTTTCAATTACTGAAGGTACCTAGATCCACGAGATATTTCCAATAATATCGTTTTCGCGTGGTCAGAGTAGGAAAACTAACGTCACAATACGATTATTAATACTGTTCGTTTCCTCGCAATGTCTACGGAACATTTCATTTTCATAGTATAATAATCTTTAGTAATAACGTTTTAGTAACTTTTGCAAATGGCCCATATAATCATAATTGAACATTAAATTGGTATTTACGAAATAACCACTAAAGTATGCTATAGACGATATGAGATGATAATATTCCAATGATATGTATAATGGGCATATATGGGTTACAATATAAAAATATAAGTTTTATTTGGTAAGTAATTACTTGACTATCGTAGTAGACTATGGTCTTAACTTTATTAATTCCCAGTTAGATGTCCTGGCCGACATCGGACAGCAACGTATGCGAAAAGTTGAGCTCTGCGGTCCCCAAACGCTTGCCCAGCAAAGGGATTTTGGGTAAAAACCCTCTAAGAATTAACTAAGGGTCCTAATAAGGGAAGGCCTATAGCCAACAATGGATAAAGAGAAACTAATAATGCGATATGATGTAAAAAAAATACGTAATACCTAGCATGTTACTTGTATTCTGAGCTAGCACGAATAAATTGTAATTATTATGAAGTATATACAAAATCTATTATATTCCAATTCAAGTCTCGTCAACTAATCAAGTGGTCTTAAGTCTCAAGACCTCGCATATTTAATGAAATGATTTGCATAATCTTTGTCATACCAGATTGAATTAGACGATCAAAATTCGTTATGTTATCGGCGGTTGTATAATTTTGTGAGATAGTTCGCCATTGGCTCTTGAAGTATTTATTTATTTGTTATTGTCAAAGGACATATGCTAATATATACATACATACGTCGTGTTTTGTAGCTTAGTAATTTCGAAGAAATATTGAAGATGCTAACAGGGAAATCAATGATGGAGTCATACTTAACTGTCATTTTGTATGTAGCTTCAGTGGAATCACAAATTCCTCTTATTAGGGATTTTTTTCAACCTGTATACAGTTTCATCACTAAACCTCAATCCTTGCTCATGATGGGGAGCTTTAAAGCACCAGAGTAGGTCTGATCAAATGGGAATGCCAACGTGTCTTTCATTACAGATCATTATAAAGCGGCCTAAAGCATGCAGATGTCTAATTACTTTCCGTAACGGATACTTCGGGCTGAAATAATGATAACGATGATTGAAAAATTAAAAACATATCTTTCATTTTATCACTAGATATATATATAATTAATGAATCTCAAATTCGTATAGTTTTCTATACTTGTATTGGTTTAACCGATAAAAGAGAAAAGAGATACCTATATGTATATAATAAAATGATATTAATAAGTCTGTACGATAACAAGTCTAATGGCAGCAATCTCTACCCAAAACTGTTCAGTTTTAAAAAAAAAGTTTAATTACATAATCTTTCGGTTAGCTACTCTGTTTCAGCCTGTTATTTGTCAAAACACTCATAAAATATTTTGAATACTAATACATTAATATGGCTCATATATACCAAAGAAGAAGCTATAATGTAGTGAAGTAAACAATAAAACACACATTATATTATTACAATCCTTTTAGGATCATAATTGTGAATTTTGTAAAGCTTATTTCGATAACCAATAAGATCGGTAATAAACGATTAATGGAAGGAAGTTTCAACTTTGTATTTGCAACACAATTAATCGACGATAGATTAAAACGCACAACATGTTCATAAAATCAGTGTACACTGTCGCATATAAATTGCAATATGATTACAGCGTACGTCATATTTTATGCGGCGTCGTGAAAGTACGTTCGACGTAAGGTACCTTCGACGCGAAAATACGTTCGACGTGAATTAACGGCCGTGATGTGTGTGTCGAGCGCTGACTGTTGTCGATAATCACATTCCATGAGCAGACAGTTTTGGTCAAATTTCAATTTTACTCCTCGTAAAAGCGAGTGTAAATTTTAATTGAATTGTAATTTGGTATTAAACCTTGGCTTACATATTATCTACATCGTTCGCGCAACCTTCAATTGTATCATAATGCTACTATTTAATGTTAGTCAAAGTGTTTAAACTTCACGGAGTTAGTGACGTTTTCAAACTTATTGTGTAACTATCTTCAAAGTTGTTGCAAAATTACCTAAATATTATTTAAGATAAATGATCATAACGTATTGTTTTAAATATAACATAAAAAATACTCAACATAGTATAGTAAACTATAGTTGTGTAGCTGCCGACACCAGCAATAACAGTGGCAGCATATGAAATGGTTTAACAAAACGGATATCGGAGGTTGTATGGATTTAGGATCAGATATGAGACCTAAAAACTATGTATACCTAACAGTTGCAAATAATTGAACGCCTGAACAGTAACAGGAAGCATCAAATATTAGGAAACAATTTACAGCGTCTCTAAAATATCGTATTAATGGACATAAATCTAGATATGGTCGCATGCCGCCGCCCAGTGGACGTCAGCGCAATGAACGTCAGACGTAAATTACCGTCCAGAGTTACACAACTACGAATGACTGTCAAATACATTACGGAGAAATTCTGCACGAAAATAAGCACCGCAACGTGGCCGTTTTTGGTGCTAAACGTTGGAGAATGGCCAACCTTGGCCATTCTCCAATCTTCGTGTCTTGGAGAAAAACTTGTGAACTTATAATATTTAGAAGACGATAGTATTATCTGTTCATTCCAGTAGTAAATAAAGAAGGAGGCTTACTTTATTTTGGATGGCAAAGCAGTTGAGATAATAAAATAAAACGTGTGCATGAAAGCTGGATAAATGTTATTAGTTTTGGAGAATAAAAAGTTAGTAATGGCATTAACAAAAATGAATTTTGTGCATAATGTTATAAATATAATGTACCGTAAATTTATAGCATAACCTTATTGTAAAAACTTCCCGTTGTTGTTAGAAAAAAACAACGGACAACATTTTATTAGTTTTAGGAGAATAAAGGTGGAATTCCATTACAAAGCGCAGATGTCGAGTTGCAAAGCCGGTTGTATTGTCAATTGTACACCAAAACGGATAAACTTACAATTCCAATAGTAGTTCAATTGTCAATTATTAGTACGATGTATTTTTGTTTGTACGATAACGTGTAAAAATATACATTAATAACCTAATCTTAATTTTCTAGTTAAAATCTATTTTTATATCTTTAACTATATTTTCTATATGTATTCAAATGAACGAATATGACAACTGTAACGAGATTTTATTTATTTTTTATATGTTTCACCACGATCGCTTTTAGTCTCAAGCAAATTTTTTTTTGAACACAACATTGAAACGGGTTAAATCTGCTCAAAGACAATACTTGAGTACATTATTCGGACCAACCAAAGGTTCACTTCTGTCATTGAGTGTTCTTACTTTGATGACGCACTTCACTGATGTTTATATAAATGTATTTGTATGTTTATAGTTACACCCTAACATTGAATAGCAAGAATAATAGGACTTAAAAATAAATAAAATATTCTTAATGTTTTCTAAATAGAAAAAAACTCATTTTAATATACTACATTCACATAATCCGTAAGTCCGCTACATGCTTATAAAATTTTGAATGGGATATTATTTTCTTTGTTGTAGCAACATTTTTACGAAACACTGTATGTTGAACCTTCGTTTATTAATATAGAATAAATAAAACTAGATAATTTTAGAACGATACTTAAAAGATTCAGCGTATCCTGAACTTTTGGTATGTGCTCATCAAAATGGATCGAGATTGTAAACAAGCCCTCCGCCCAATTCCTTGAAGGACATTATGAACAAAATTAAATAAGCTATATTTGGAACAGTTTTGAATATTAGGACTAAGCCGTCCTTTCATATTATGTTTTCGGTCTCATTTCCCTCAGTCTATTACAGAATTGAACGGTTTAAGTTTGTATGTTGATTTGAAAATTCCGATTGTACATTGCAGAAATTACGGTATCTGACCACCTTTGACATGGGTCTCGCCCAAGTGAGTTAGCAGTAATCTAACACAAACTAAATTTAATCGGAAACTCCAGTCTTAATATCCTATTTCGTGAACTGATCAAGCTAAATTTGCATTTGAATTTTGATGTTGATCGGAATTACATATTATATCAACGTCACAAACTCAATATAAAAGTATATGCTTACAATACTTGCTCAATATAAAAAACTTTGTTATGAGAGAAAATTTCTCTGTCAATACAAAAAAAATAAATTCTAAAGAAATACTTGTCGACTGTTGTCTTACTAATGGTAAAGGAAATTACTAACAAATACTTGCTTTTTGTAAACATTTCCGATAACAATATTTTAATTAGGCATTCGGTAAATATTTACGCACTAAATCAGACACATTAAGTTGAATGTACAAAATTTTACAAATATTGATCATCTACCAATTAAATTTAATTAAACATGTAACGTGTTTTGGTAAATAATTAAAATAAAATAATTCAATTAATAACATTCTTAATTATCTTCCACACACACACATAACATGATGAATCTAATTTACCAGCGTAATTGATATTATTTTACCGGCTTTTAATCCCGCGCTCCGATCGGTTGGTGTTTTCGTATTGGTAATACAAATTAAAAAAACAGAACTAAAATTTGTACTGAAAATATTTTTACCACATGCTGTTATTTTTACGAAGAATTGTGTTACAACGTATTTTCGTCATTTTCAATAATTTCAATATTCATTTTCAATTGCTCGAAGCTCAAGTTACATTATTCAATACTTTTATTATTTTTTTTCTTTATGATATTGATGTTATGCTACTTAATATTAATCCCATTCCAAAAATGTATTTTAAGAATGAGTGTTTCATGCAACCATTTTATTAAGAGAAGATGGAGTTTAAGAATTTCTACTTGCTACGTCCTGAAAAATTTCTTTCGCCTTTTTTGAATTCATTAAGATCGTCATACGCGCACTTAAGATATACTTAAATACACTTTTTAGCGACATACATATATCTATTAAAAAATGTTGCACCCGAAGCATAGCAGTAGACTCATACTCTATTCTATTGTAGCACATGTGACATCACTGGTGTACCGTGGGAGTGTACTACACTCTTCTGTTTATCCATTAGGGGAAATTCAGGCGTGATGTGATGTCACTACATTTTTATATTCAACAACTCATATAGATTTCTCTCAGCTATAAATAAGCAATATGAAAATTATCAGTTTAAATTTGAATTCAAATTAAAAGGCGCTAGATGAATATAACTTCAAATGGTTTATCATTTAATTTAATACATACAGTTTTTGTGCGGTCCTAAGACAATGTCCATGAATCGACGTCAAAAGCCTTAGGGTGATGACATACGGTTTAAAGGGTAAACTAAACATACTTATGAGTATGTCAGGTTTCTTTCTAATAACGCCTTTAATGTCAAGTAGAATTTAGTACGATTTGTACTATGGATTAAGTACGACTAAACTTGAACATCATTATCACCCTCTAGGTGTCCACGGACACGGACATAGGCCTCCCCTAATCGACGCCACTCCCTCCGGTCCTGGGCCTCCCGAATCAACTTGAACATACTGCTTTAATTGTGCTTAAAGAAATAATAAAGTAAAAATTAAAAAATAAATTGTAAGTAAGGGCACAATATCTACGACACAAAAATTCAGAGCCCGTGTCCCAGACGGAACGCCCGCTGAGAATTATTTCATTTAATACAAGAACATCCTACAAGTCCCTCGGGAGAAAGGCGTTTTATGAATGCGTAAATTTGCAAAATAAGAAAGAGTATATACTCGTATCTACATGATTATATCATTTTTCTTCGCGTTGTTGGTACATCTGTGTAGGCGTTTAAGTTAATATTCCACATTAGAGTTATAATGAAAATACTATGCATTATACAGTTTTGGTATGTGATTCTATGAAAAGTACTCTAAATGGCGCATGAAGGTGTGGGTATCGCATCGTAGGTTTCAACACCATTTAATAGGAACAGGAGTCTTACAACCCTAACTTGGCCAGTGTGGTAGATTATGGTTTTAACCTTTTTCTTTGTGTGAGAAGTCCCATGTGCAACAATGGAGCGACGAAAGATTGATGACAAAAAGGCAATGAAGATCAAGAACAAAATGTTATTATTCATCACTTAACATTTGTAGGTACGTGCAGATGGAATTGAAGGTCTCGTGGTGTATAATCAGTTAAGTTTACATTATCATCATAATCTTTAGACTTTCTCGATTCCCAACTAGCGTGCAGCGGCCAGCTTTGGCCTGGGTTATGCGCAGTTGATCATACCACTTAGCCCAAGTGTGTTCTTATGCAAATTCAAATAGAATGAACGTACTCCTTGAGATCAGATATTTAGCATTGATAGCCTATGGCCAAATTTTTAAGTCATGTTTTATGTGTCTGGCTACCCCAGAAGGACACGAAAGAACGTAGCAAATGAGAATTACTTTTAAATCGTCTCCCAATACTACGAACAAAGTAAATTTGAATTTGTAAAAAAATTGAAATGTTTGTAAGCTATAACCATCCCCTAGAGTAAGTCACAGCGAATATCACAAGAAAATATAATATTTGTTAGAGCGTAAAGAGAAAATTTAAATATATTTTAATAACACGATAAAAAAAACCCTAGGTATCGTACTTACGGCGTGTTCAACATTCGTAATGTAATAAACGACTACAACCCTTCAAAAATACCAGATTTAATATCGCACAAACTTCATAACTTCAACTTTATTAACATTTTCATTGTGAACTCGCATCAACTACGTACCAGAATTACAGTACTGTAAAAATAAATTCTCTACAGTTTAATTACACTGTGCAAAACACAATAGAGACTATCTCTACATCGATAATGTAGAGACGTTATACTGGCTCTGGTATAATGAATACCGATAATGGTAAGCTATTAAAACTAACCATTGTTTGTTATTTACAACTGTTGTGTCGAACTCTTAGTGTTTAGTTATGAACTCCGGTATTAGCGTTATCTGTTAAATTATAATTATTAATTTATAGTTATCGGCTAAATTATGATAGAGCTGGTGCTCGTTTGATCCGTGCAGCTGGAACAGCTGGATATTGTATTAAAATATAGCATGTATTCGATGTCAGTTTACAGTTATAGTTATTATGTTATTAGTGTTATACTAGGACGCCAGGTCCCGAATGGAGTAGACAGAGAGCACCGCGTGGCGGACGAGTATATCCTTTGTACTGACCTGATACGCTTCTTCTACTTTTATCACTATCTTCATACAAGTGATTATGTGATATATAATACTACGTAAAATATATGTATATT
This sequence comes from Parelbella ahira ahira, assembly GCA_018244795.1. NCBI lineage: Eukaryota > Metazoa > Arthropoda > Insecta > Lepidoptera > Hesperiidae > Parelbella > Parelbella ahira. The sequence continues at coordinate 9,530 of DWME01004369.1, forward strand.
TAATGGCATTCCTATACATATGTGTTTCTGGTTTTTAAATAAAAACAACCGCTCTTATATCACAATAAGGGTTAATGTATAATACCTGAAATAATATTTGATTTTCTGATATGACAAATTTGAGAAGCCTTGATTTCCGGTAGAGATTTATTGAATAAATTTCGTAGAGCACATCAGAGATCCGTAATCCTTTTTACGTTTCACCAGCGATCAAACGGAGAGTCATTCAGATACCGGAAAGAAATGGTAATTTAGGGTAAGTTGAAGCTCTCTAAACAATAATATCCATATGACATAATATCCATATAATATATTATCCATATGATATGTTGTTTATGGTTAAGCAACCGCTTAGAATGCAGTTAAAGTGAAGCGCGGAAGAGGTTATACAAGTAATTCATGACTGGTCAGCAACTTTAGAGATGATAATTTTGACTTTAAAATAATTAGGTATTTTTCTTGCTTGTATATGTATCTATGTATATATGTATTTTGAAAAGTTTCAACACATTTTTTAAACAGTTATTTTTGAATGTAATTTGAAGCAAATGAAACCTTATATCCTAACTAAAATTAACGAGAAAACCTAATTAACACCTACAATCTTACTTTTGTAAAATAATTCAGAACAAATTTGGCAGTCGGTTAACCAAATTTTCATATTATTTCCACAAGGGCACGTGTACAGCCGCTGATTACAAAATAGAACACGTTTTCAGGAAAACCTCCCCTCTGGAGACACGCGACTAATTAATGTGTTACTAGGACTTCGGCTAAAAGTTTCGACACAAAACCATGTGTTATTCAAATCGCTTCAGTATAGTACTCATTTAAAACACTATCACGTTTTCGTTATCTATACTATAAATAACTAAATGGATTTATTGGTGTTTGAAATTAAGTGCTAAATCTAAACTATTTGTATATAAATTGCGTATACCTGAAATAATTTTGAAATTTGAAATAATTCATATGCATATATTATTATTTATGAAGACTGTCCGGAAAGCTTTTTCTCTGAAGGCTTTGAAGCAAACATAAAGCAGCACAAATATTAATTAGTCACAAAAATAGACGTATAATATATTCGAATGCATTCCCGATATATCGATTTATCTCTAGTCAATTGTTTATTTAGAACGAGGACGACCTCACGAGGACATCCTTTTTTATTGTACTTTACGTTGTATTGTACATATATAATCATTAATGTTACTTCATTTGCTTCGCTTCGTAAAAGATTTGGTGCTGCCCAAACTTCAATGTCAAGAAAGATTACGAAAAGGTTTAGTTGTTTCAAGACTAGTTATATATTGAAGCGCTCGTAGAAGCTTCTAGACGCGCAGGCATTTCGCAAACGACCTGTCAAGTAACTTCGACCGTGGTCGGCGCAGAGTGCGGTGCTTCGGAGACACAGTATTAGTTTCCAGCTTATATCGCCACATAACAGTTGTTAAGACTAGTTTGAGGCACTTAGGGAGTCTCAAAATATTGCAAGTATCGAGTTTAATACATATTTTCAGTCCAATCAATTAGTGTTAGAGCGGCAGGGCTGAGTTTAGTTCAACTTATAACCAATGAATTTTGAATGTTGGGAACGTGGCTACTGTATGAGTTTAGTGATATATTTTATTCGGTAAATATAAAAATATTTATTTAGGGTACAAACTTTTACTATTGTTATTATATTTCTATTAGCTTTGAGTTTGTTGATTTTATTCTAGAAATTCTCATAAACCAATTAATTCTGAAATAACTTTCGTATTAAGTGTATTTTGGCAAAATAACTTCTCTTAAATACAAACTTATATACATTTTTAATATATCTCAACTTTTTTCACTGAATTAACTGTAATAAAATTTAATTGGACTATCTCGTTTATCGAGTGGTTGCTAGCGTGACTGCCGATCGGGAGGTCCTGGGTTACAATCCCCGGTCGGGTACTATTCGAGTTTTCTAATTTAGAATTTCTAGTAGTGACTCGGAAACTGGATGTATGCCCGGTGTATGGCAAGAGAGTCATCACCAATTAAATTGGACGTAAACGTAAGTGGTAAAACGTGGGAGTGTACTATACTCCTTTGCCTACCCATTCGGAGATTACAGGCGTGATGTTTCATTTTTTAAAATTTAGTTAGTAGCTATGGAAAAAATTAACCGATTAATTTTTTGGAAAATTTCTTTATTAGAGCTTTGAATAATTCCCTGTAATTAGAGAAAAGTAGAGCAAGTCCCTGTAAAAGTAGAAATGATGGTCGATTAGAAATTATGTCGATATAAAATGTTATCAATTTTGAAATCCACGGAACTTTTTATTGCCTAAACCTGTCAGTTGAGTATAACGTACCAAATAAAATAGCGAACTGTTACCAGTTAATTACAAAATATAAACAGTTTGCCCAGTTTCTAGTTAACATCCACTTCAAACCCACTTAGAACACGGTAAAAAAATAAACCGAGAATAATTTTGATTTAATTAAATTTTGCAGCTCGGGGCAACATTATAAGTGGACTTATTTATTTTCACAACACACAGTAAATCAAATGTCAGTAAACACCGTTTGCGGTAGGGAGCTGCACTATTTCAAACGTTTTTGATCGAGCAGACGAACTTTAAGGATGTGTTTGGAATAGAATGAAACTAAAGAATGATTCATCATCTACATGCTACTGGACAAATGCTTCTCCCAAGATGGGCCTGAATCCTGTTCTCTACTCATCTTTCCCAGTCCCTACCAACTGGCTCCTTAAGATCATCAGTTCTAAAGTTCGATTTAACGGTGGTCGATCATTTGACCAGACCGTGCGCCTTTAACATGCTAGTTTTTTAAGCTATATGGGTCATACATATAATGGAATATGAACAGCGCATAGTAACCACGAAGATTCTTTCAATATAAAGTTGTAATCGAATCAAATAGCACTTTAAACGATTACGTTTAACGGGGTGATTTTAATCACCCCTGTAATTCCCGAAGATTTAGGCAGTGGAATGTAGCGTTACATCAGATACGGTTAGGTCCCACCATTGAGTAGATGGTGAGCCATACACAAGGCACAGATCCAGACTTTGAGACTACTAGAAATTTTTATTAGAAAATCTAGGTTAGATAATTTCCAATTTTACTCGTACCCAGCATCTCACAATCGGCAATCGCGTTTGTAACCACTCGACCAACGAGACAGGCACCTTAAATTGTATCCAAACTCAGTACAATGGTACAACATTTATACCCCAGACGCTAGTTTTATTATAACACGCAAAGCTGACCCGAATCTTCCATGCCGATGCATCCATTAATAACGGGCGAAGAACGGGAGATATAATGGATGTTTAATAAATTTAATGGATTCAACGGGAGATACAGGCGTTTGTGAGGCACTTTGGTTTTGATAAATAGCTTCTGAGTTGCACATTTCTCGAGTGCTCGTGTACAATTATCTATAGTTTATTATTAGTTTGCGAACCGACATAGCACTTAGCTATGACATGAGTATATGACTATAGCAGGTTTGCTTCAAACAGTTGCTAGAGCCAGCCGTGCGTAGAAGACTGTTTCAATTTGTGCCCAAAAATGTATGATAGAATACTATTTATGGAATGAAAGCTGAGCGGTTTTGGGAATAATAAAATCAAGAAAAATACGAACAGTTGAGTGCAGACAGATAGTGCAAATAATAAAAAACTAATGACCCTAACTTAGAATTGCTAAAAGGTATGATTTATTTATTTTTGTTTTATTTTTACCGTAATTAAAATGATAATAAAGAAATACATATATTTAGATATAAATATACGAACTTATATGTTGTGAAACATTCGTGTTTTAAACAAAGCTTATATACTTAAAAAGTTTTTATTATTCCTGTTAAAATCTGAATACAAAACTAGTAACACTATAGTTACTAGATATGATTTACATAGAAATATAGATACGTATACTACAGGCAAATGCAGAATCGAGTTTGTGCTGGATACTACATTTCTCTATTTGTTCTCGAACAATTAATGCTGGCAACTCGAGCTTATCAGTTGAGGCAGCCTCAATAAATAAACTTGCATATATACATATCTATGCAACAGTAGTGCTGTAGATTATACAGGACTATATAACCTAGTATTAGCTCGCATACACTCCCTTCTACAATAGATGTTTCGTAGAAATCTAAAACGCGATGCTTAAAATTACCTTTTTTGGTGGTGTCCGAACTAAATTGTTATTTCTTTTGAGTGGTAAGTTTAACAGTTGGGTAAACAGATCTTTTTTGTTATACTAAACATTCATCATCATCATCATCATCATCAGCCTATCTCAGTCCACTGCTAGACATAGGCCTCCCCCAATGAGCGCCATCGCGCCTTGTCTTCGGCTTGTCGCATCCGGCAAAAAATAAACAAAAACAAATAACAAAATAAAAACACTAACTAAACATACTAAATAATACTAATATTAATGTTAATACTAAACATTAACTGATTTTATATAACTGTTAGTATAATGTATACAATAACTATAGTCATTGTTCAATATTTCTCATTGACATACCTATATTATTCCTACTTATAAAAGTGTTTATAATATAAAAATGTGAATAGTATCATCGATACAAAGCATTTACATAACTCTGTTAACCGTTCTCTTCTTAGGATGAAAAGATTTAAGGCCATGGTCTGCCACGCTGGCCAAGTGCGAGTTGGCAAACTATTATATTTTAGTATTAAATGTTTCGTGAGTATTTATTCAAGTATTTGTTTAGTTAAGCCGGTACATATACACCTAATCATATTACAATGTAGTCTTTATACATTGCAATATGTACAATTATATTATACAGTAACAACACCATAGATCCATAGCCTGACAAATAAAATGTTCACTGGCATACTCGTATATAGAATGGACCTCAAATGGAACATTTCAATAGATATTTTTATTAAATCTCGTTCGTATGATTTTGGTAGCGTGACACTGCACGTAGAGTATCGTTTGTTGAAAATGTTAACAGTAAAATTGATTACGTTGTTAACTGTTTCTGACGTGCTAGTCGTACCAATATTTGTTATGAAACCGAACTGAGATAAATTTTCTGTAAAATTTTCCATGAATTTGCTTTGTTGCGTTTTTCGGTGTTAGATTTTCGAAAGAAATCCCTTGGAATGTTTCTATCTGATGTCGCTATTTGACTGCCAAGCAAATACTTCTTTATAATTAATGGCGTTTAATTACTAGAGTTGTACTGTACTGTGAGAAGCCTCTAAAACTTCGAGAAACTTACAAAGGGAATTAGCGTAGCGGAGCAATTATTACATTGAGGGTTTCAACTATGTTTTATTCTTGATACTACAAGTGAGATTAATTTAATTCTATTTCAAACAATTATAATGAGACCCTTTTATTACGTGTAATTATATTAATTAATAATGAACACTATCAATGGAGTTTAATTGTTGTTATTAAATATTGGCGTATTAAATGTAGTAATTTATATATTAGGGTGCTTATATTGATAGACGCAGGTGCCGAGATTGACTGAGGCTCACCTATATTGAACGAATAGATAAGTTAATGATTGATAAGGGAGTTAGAAATTTTAGAATTTCGGTTCGATTTCTATGGTATCATATGGTGTGACTAGAATATCCCGTAAGGGATCTGGTGTGATTATATAATAATACATAATAAAAATACCCGAAATCCTAGAGGCACTCAAATGTTGAAGATGAGTGTAGTACACGTGGGAGTGCACTGCACTTCTCTGCCTACCCCTTCGGGATTACAGGCGTAATGATAAGGATTTTTTTCCTAGAGGCAGATATAATTGTTGATATGATTTAAAAGATAAATAAATATAGGTTAGACACGTTGTGTTCTACGTAGATGACTGTAACTTACTGAGTGGTTAGGAAGGCACTTTAAACAGTCAGTTTCAGTTGTTATAGCAGGGTAAAAGTGTTCATACGCTCTCGAAAACTAAAACTTAGTACACTTTAGTTTGCTTGTTAGCTCAATTGCATTGGAGTAGCATGGCGGAGAAGTCTGAAGCCCTCAGGTGCGTGGGGAGCTACTGCATAAGACGGCACTGCTACGTATAGACTAAATATTCCGTTTTCGTTATTCAAAAAGCATTTATCAATGACGCCATGTTTTAGGTTGATGTAATTTACATACGAAATGCAAAAATTGAGCAGAATCTACAAATGTTGATGTTGGAAAAATATACATAATATTAAATTATCAAATATGTCGGCAACATATTACCTATGCTGTTTAAATATTTCGTTCAGAGAATAAAACTTTTAAAGCGAAACGATTATATTTTAATGCTGCCTTTTAATAAATATATTTACAGACAACATACGTTACATATATTGTATCACACTATGTCACTTCAAAGGTATTAAACTTTATTTTTGTACATTGCTTTTCGCTTATAATAGTTAAGGGAACAACATTGTTGGATTATTTTAAGTGCACAATGGTAATTATCCGATTAATATTAGATACAATTTTAGCTTGTAACATGTTCCAAATAAACAAAAATATACATATTATATTCAAATGATTTCCAAGTTACTTTCTGTAAACTAATTTATATTTATTGCATACTCACTTATTTGTGCTTGATTTTGAAGCAAAATATTAAAATATCGACATGAACATACTTGAGCTGGCCTGTCATAATATATAAAAACAAAATCCTCAAGGGCAGAATAAGTCTTTTTCTGATTGAAAGTGTCACATTCCGTGCCACTTCACGTCACACGGTCTGTCTATTTGCTACTAATATAATAGAAAAGTAGCATAAATTCAACATAAGCTTCGCATCTATAAGCTCTGTTACGTTCTCTTTTATTTCACGTTATTTTATCTTTTTATTTGGTCAATTTCGATAGAAAAGAGAAGAAAAGAAATATAGGCGTTTTCC
>DWME01004370.1:0-16455 GCA_018244795.1 Parelbella ahira ahira
TACTGAACTCTTTGTCTTTGAAATTATTTTCTAGTTTTTAGTTTGATTAGCAATAAAAGCGTATTTTTTAGTTTTTTAAACTATTATTTATTCTTGCACATAATACATAAAAGAAATGTTCAGAAACACAAACAGCAAAAAAGATTTTAGCTACGTCACTCGCCTCTAAGTGACAATTTTTTACAAGAAATTCCATATATTTTTACAGAGGAACCGTTATGAACTCCAACTGAGACACTTTTATTTAGCTCTTATATCCCAAAATAGATTTATATTTATATTGGTGACTGATTCATTGGTGATTAATTGATACAAGTTAAGTATATTACAGTATTTATTTAAAATAAAATCGAAGCCGAAAATTAAAAGTTTTAATGTTTTTATTTAGTTTAACATGTAGATATGTATTTACAACAATGTTAATACACGTATATAATAACTTCGTAATGATAAGTACTTAATATAAAATATATTTAACATAAAAGGGCACTATTATATATCATATAGGGTAATTGTTGTAGAGTTCTCGTCGAACAAAAGTAGCATTTTAATTAAACCTTAAATTGGGCAGGCAATCGAAAACGGCTGAAACAGCTTATGAGAAAACTAATGAAGAAATGATTGCGTCCAGAATTTACAATTTCCCAACACTCTGAGCAAGTCTCGAAACAAAGCTAGACGCAATAACAATGTGTGTATATTGAAAAGCAAATAATCACAAAAAAATGCAATTAATGAGAAACATTCCCTTTAATTCAGTTTTTCTAATTAATTACCGAATAATTCTGAAACTAGCCAGGTTATCTCAAATATAAACGAAGTTTACGTAATGCGGTACACATATATACTTAATTATCTACAGATATATGTATATACGACTGCCTCGTTGGTCGAGCGGCTGCAAGCGCGACTGCCGATCGGGAGGTCCCGGGTCCAAATCCCGGGTCGCGGGTACTATTAGATTTTTCTAATTTAGAATTTCTAGTTGTGACTCGGAGTCTGGATCAGAGCCCGGTGTATGGCAATAGGCTCACCACCTATTCCATGGGACTTAAACGCAACTGGTGAAACGTGGGAGTGTAGTACACTCCTCTGCCTACCCCTTCGGGGATTACAGGCGTGATGTTACGTTTTATATGTATATACAAATAGATACTCACAATAAATTTATAGTTAAGTCATAATTGCCTAATTTTAAAACAGTAGAAACTGTCTATGCACGAACAAATATTATATAAAATATTACATGTAAAGTTACGAGTAACACATTAGGCTAGCTTTTGGCCACAGACTTGCCTGATGGGAAGCAACGATGTGGCCTATGGTGTATGTGTTAAAAGTAGAGTGATAAAGGGGTGAAAGCTGAAGATGGAGGTGTGAAGACGCTAAGATGGTAACGGCAGGGCAAGCCGTGGGAATTATTGGCAAAAACCCCTTAAGAGTGGCCTATGTCCAGCAGTGGACTTAGAGTGGAAAAGTGATGTGTGATGACGACGATGTTGGTTATTTTCATGACACTTTTTTATGATAATTACGTATACGAAGACTTAGATCTTGTAGTAGAACCCATCACGTATGATGTAGGAGCACGAAGAGTGGTTGTGGTCAAGTTTCCCTCGTATGTAGTTCAGGTCGTTGTCGGTGAGGAAGCGGGCTCGGCACGACGCTCCCCGGGTGCAGCGCCACGATATAGTGGCCGAGGCGCTTTGTTTGAATGAGAAAGTATACCCGGCGATTATAGCCAGCCTTTTCCCACATCTCTTCTTCACCCAAGTAACTGTGAATTGCAAAACGGTACACATGTATATACGAGTACACATATGCAGACAATAACAAGACATCCACATACACGTTAGCGTTAACATACGTTGGGGCGTAGATACATTAAGGCTGTCGTAATATCTACTTAATAGAATATTATGTAATTATTCGGCAATATAGAGAAATGAAGGGAATCGTGGTTTTGGTGGTATAAAAAGAAATATATTTTATTTACTGATATAACTTTTAATAACAGCGAACACGTTTTCACAGAGAGCAAAATGACATTGAAAAGGAACAGACGACATATACACAGTGAGAGGCAGCGCCCCCTGTGAGATGACAGTGAATTAAAATGGTTGCGTTCCATTACAGTCTAACAAGAAATGGTAAGTTAAAGAAAAGACTGTCAACAGTCGAACGGTTTATAAGTGATCTCTGCCAGACAATATTTTGGGTAAAAATAAAAAAAAACAAACATCAAACTGAAATAAAAACAAAATCACATATTTTTTAATACTTGTTTCATTTTACATATTGTTATTATTACGTTTCTTTTACATTGAGGTACAAAATTTTATTACACATATCTCTTTACGATAACGGGTAAGTACAAGTACACGAATAACGAAATATTCAGAGCAGATTACGTAAGATCGTTACAATTCAACATTCGCTCTTTGTTTCGCTGTTACCTTAAATCTTATAATACACTCCGTTGCGGATTATATAGCAGGCGGGCGGATGGTTGTGATCAAGAACAGTCCTGAGCACCTCTAGGTTCTTGCTGCTGATGACCCGCGACCTGCACGAGGATCCGAAGGTGCAGTACCAGTGATCGGTTCGATCCGTCTTCCGATGGCGGTAAAAACTGAATCCGTTGTACACCAACATCTGCTTACCGTTTCTGTTGAAAACCCACTGTGCTGAAACAGAAAATTCCATGATTTCAAATCATATGTGTAGGTTCTTGACCAACGAAGATAAAAGATGCGCTCCACGTGCATGATAGAAATCATATCTATATAATCGACAGCCAGACGAATTTACAACCAACTTCGGATAAGTTTAAATCGAAGTTTAAGTCCGAACTAATATTAACTGAGGACGTACTGACCTATACTAACTGGGCTAATGTAACTAACAGTTACAATCCTTGCAGTCCTATTAACAAATAATATTAAGTAATAGACTTCTTAAAAACTTACATTACGATACTGTTTACATTTAAAAAATGTAAACGTGTTCAAATGAAAATGTGCAAAATTAAAAAAGACAACAGTTAATGTACTGCTAAGTAAGTTATTAGGTGATAAAAGTGACGCGATGAAGGTTAAACTGCTGGTAGAATGTTAACTTTCATTCAACCAATGGGTCATTGTGTCGCCGCGTCGTATCAAAATGAAATTTAAAATAAGCTAACGGTTGTGTACATATGTATGTACATACAGACGTTAAAAAAAAGCAGGACAGCAAATGACATACATTGTACTATAATCAATTCTTAAATTGACTAATATTTACTAATACACGTGGACATTACTTTAACGTATCCTTATGTAAATAAAAACAAACATTGTCCACGTCATATTTATTCGTTTCATTTCGTAACCGACATAAATACAAGCAATGACAGTTTTGGTAAGATTTATAATATTTAAATAAATTCCAACGAAGCAATGTCTTTTATTTATACAAAAAATACCCGGGGCTTTGACAAGCATTATAACAAATACACACACAAATAACATATCTAATGCATCGATATATTTGACACCATTGGCGTTTTAAAATTATAATAAATAACGCAAGTCAAATCCCTAACAACGGAAAAGCCCAACATTATTTCAGATCAACGCTAAGCTCATAAATCGGCCTCTAATACCAGACTGCCTAACTCCTGTTTCATTTAAGTAGGAGTAGGAGCTGAGCGATGAACTACAATCTTATACAAACTCCGTCACGTACGGTATATTGACGCGGTTCATGAGTATGTATCAATTTCGAACGGAGTACTTCTCCGCCCTTCGTCGTGGTGAATCTGGCATTGCAAGTGCCAGTCCTAGTGCACTGCCACACATCTGTGGCCTTACGCCGTCCATCGCAGTAGAACGTGTACCCGTCGACCAGAGCCAGCGGCTTGCCGCTCTGGTTCACCACGTAAGACACTGCAAGAAAACCAATTATAATTCAATATACGCATATTAATATTTTGTGTTGACTATATCACAAATAATAATTTTCATATGCTGACAAGGTAATTGTTCATTTATATTCTCAGCAAAAAGGGTTGATGACAGGATGGTGGGTAGAGACCTCTTATAACGCTAAATGTAGAACAGTCATCAACATACATACATATGTATGTATATCAACTCTTTTGTCGCCCCACTGTTGGACACGGGTCTGCTCTCAGAATGAGAGGAACTAAAGCCGTAGTCTAGCACACTGTCCAAGTACGGGTCAGAAGACTTTAAATAATTTCCTCCATTGTCAAAAGCTTTTCACATAAAGTTACCTAGACTCATAATAAACAATGTCCTCACAACTGCACGTAGAAATGTTATGAATCACTGTAGTAAGTATTTATGAATATTTTTTAAAGACAAAACTGATTAAATCCTTATTGGCCTCGCGATTTTTATTGCTCTAAATTAATTCAGATATATAAAACAGATTCTTTATTAAGAAAAATTGTAGAGACTAGAGTTAAAATTAACAAAAAAAACGTCAATAAACACAAATTATCAACAAAAAATACTCTGAATCCATTGCGAATTGTTTTTATGTTAAAACAAAAATAACAAGACGTTTAAAAATGCTTTCTACTGTAAATGATAAGAATGCACATTTTTCACTCGTTAAAGAAAAATCAAACGCTAAGCGTAAACATTAAGATACAAAGAAAGGTTCTTTGAAACGGAATACAAAATTCAAGTTATGAAATAAAAATTTGACTTGCAGACAAACTCTACTCGTATTTTATAAACTGATCTCTAACATGTCACCTGACTTACATTCTGAATTTTGTCACGGAAATCCCAGTGCCACAGCCACATGGGCATTAATGCCATATACACGTACAAACCTAGCATTCTCTTAATTGGACGCAATAATATTTAATAAATTCTTATCATCCCGAAAATAGAATAGAAATTATTATGCACTGAAATTATTAATATTTTCGAAATACCGATTAATGTTTCAAGTATCACGTGGTAACGGCTAGACTAGTTCTGATACTGTTTTTGCTTTTATTTAATACATAAGTCATTGACTAATTATGCAGGTGTAAGTTCATTATTGTAATACAATGTACATTATTTTACATATAGAACAAAAATATTTAAAGGGACAATACATAGCAGAAGCATTATATGTAGTTAAACATGGTTTTGCTGCTAAACAACACATTTATTAGTTATGTTCCGCCCGAAAGACAGGCAGATAAGTATCAGCAACGGCTTGTGAAACTCGATAGTGCTTCCATCTAGGCAATAGTATTACCAACTAGAGATTGCAAGCCTGCTATTCAATAACATTCAGTATTGTATGTGTAATTAATGTTTAAAGTAAAAAATATGTGGACAGTTACCTATATAACAATGTAAAAGTCACAGCCGAACAATATGAATACAATTCAGTAACTACATTTTACATATAGTAGATAATTACAAGCGTAGAACCTACATATCTATTTAACGTAACATCACGCTTATTTCCCAGCAGGGATAGGCAGCGGAGTGTATTACCCTCCCACGTTTCCCGAGTTAGGTTTTACGTCCCATGAAATAGGTGGTGAGCGTATTCCATGGAACCCTTATCCCTTCCGTGATAACATTTAAAATCGTTAGAATTTTTATAATGGTAAATAGAAGAAATCTATTTATAACCGGCTCCAGAACAGGATAAATTTTATACTAATACAAAACGCTCAAAAGTCAAATTTTAGGGATTGTCAAATCTTGTAATAGATGCCTTCACGTATCACGAAGGTCGGCGAGGGGTGCATATGTATAAGTTGTGCGGTTATAACATCACCGTCACAGTTCATGATGAATCTGGCCTTGCACTGTCCCCAGCGGGTACACCTCCAGATATTGGTCCTCGTGCCCCGAACCCCGCAGTAGAACGTATAGCCGTGAATTAAGGCCAGTCTTTTTCCCGCTCTGTTTTGTACGAAGCAAACTGCGGAAAAATTAGCATATTATAAGATGTCCCAAATTTAAATCAATGGTACATTTAAGTGGGAAATAAGAATATATTATATTCCCCAAATATATTGTACAATTATACATGTATTACACATACATATTATATAGATTTAAATTAAGAATTAACCGACAGAAACTAACAACAGCTTCAATAATCTGTATGGTGACAATAAAAACAAACATGACGTAGGACAATAAACCAAAATAATGTAATTTAACCGGTATAGGTAAATAATTTTCACTTAGCTCCCAACTAGATTAGCAAAAACTCTTTCTTATACAGTTAAGGTTGTATCAATAAGAACCGCTGTGATTGTATTCCTAGAACAATCTAGATCGTTGCCATTATCAACATTATTCGTGTTAAAAACCCAAACAAAAATACTCTCAGAAATGATTATTTCACTACAGTCTATTCTTAGTAGAGCAGTTGTGACATAACTGAAAAGACACGTACGTGAGCAACATTCCAAATTTGAAAAGAAGTAGAAAATTCATATAGATTATAATACGAGATAATGTATCAAAAGACAAAGGTTTGGATCAGGTTTAATAACTTCAAAATACTACAAGATGTAATATAATCAATCATACATAATATACAATAACAACTCACTATTGTCGGTAATAATAACGGAACAACATTCTATACAATAACAACTAAGTATAAAAAGTAATAGGTAAATACTTTAAAATTCTGTTAAAGTTTCACATGTTTCTAACGAAACAATACCTTTAATACGTTACAAGATTGTTATAGGCGCCTCGGTACTTAACAATCCCCGAAAATCCTTGAATTTTCTCGCACATTCTCGAACATTCTGCTTATCGGAAGTTTTCTATCTCCGACAAAGTTCCATCATCTATCTAGTTATATTAACGGAGATCGATTGCTTAACTTGCTCTCTTAAGCACGGAAACAAATATTACGAGTTGCCCCTAATAATTATTCAAAAGTTAATCATGACTTTGACTATTATTGTTTAATTAAACATTTCATATATGTTACTTCACGACGTCAGAGTATCGCTTTTAGTGCCATTTTATATACACAAGATTTTTTTACAAAATGTATTAGAGTAAAAAAACTATACAGACCAATCAACCTACCACGGAATATGTAATATGTGATAGATTAATAGCCTGTCAATATCATTCGTCATAGTTTGTCATCAAATAAACAAAATTTAAATTGCTTTTAAACCATTCAGGGTTGACACGAAATCGCAACTGATTTTTACCTATAATGCCTTCTCTGTACCGATGGCCGCTTTAACAATTGAAATACCCCATGACTATCCATGATGGGACGTGAACGAAACTAATGAAACGTGGGAGTGTACTACACTCCTCTGCTTACCCCTTCGGGAACGACATGCGTCTTTTCCATGACTATCAAATAACAGACATTTTGATATTTCTCGACATTCTAACAACATTAGAGAAATTTCGATACCAATAGATTGCCTACATAGCATTAAAAATCCATTTACAGTAATAATATACAATTTATACAATAAAACAAATCATATTTGTTCTATGAAAAAATACAATTTTTGAAATTTGATATAACCACTGAAGAATATTTTTTTATTATATTCTCTGCAATTGGGCACTTGTTTTGCATTTTTGGGTATTTGTCGGGCATTTTTCATATCGAGCACGGTTAATACGAAAATCGTAATATTACAAGTAACACATATTTTCATAAAGCATCCGTTCCACGTAATTTGAGAGGTGAGATACATAAAAAAATTTCTATAACCGTTGGGTAGCCACAGACAATAGAGGATTTAATTTCCAATTTGATATTAATAGGTCACCCAGGAATTTATAATTCCAAATACCCACAAACTGTTTAAGATTCGCTTACAGACGTTCGATTTTCAATCAAATATTCTTGACATATTCATATTACGTCTGTCAAAATCGAAGGTAAAATAACAGCTGGATATCTCCAATCGTAACCGTCTAGAATTTACTCCTTTGATTAATAGGTTAGGTTATTTACATATTATAAGTGGTATAAGGAATGCCGTAACGATGGAGAAGCGCTTCTCGTCTATACCTCTTCTTCACCTTCACCAAAATTCCATTATGAATCATGATCGCCGGTCGCTCGTGAGTGTGGACTAATGTGGTCACCCGGACCACTTGCCCAGAGTAAGATGCCTTGAACCTAGCCTTGCAAGGGTATCCTTTGGTGCATCTCCACATACTTCCGGATAAGTTGGTACCCATCTTGTCACAGGAATAATATGTGAAGCCATCGAAAACGGCCAACCGTTTCCCGTCTTTGTTAAAAACAAATGTAACTGCAACAAAAATATTAGTGTTAATTTTGTCTTGTGAGTAATGGGTATATTTAAAAAATGAAAGATGACGTCATAATCACAAATGGCGTACAACTTATAACAAAAATAGATTTTAAAACTATTGCAAGAGATTTATTTTGTGTTCTAAATCTAGAACCATACCTCTTCTACCTTCAAAATATATTTTTACAAAAACCAATACATTTAAGTTTTTCTACATTTATTGTAGTAGAGAATTTGATTAAGGTTAAGTAGCCGCTTTGTTTCCAAAATATTGTGATCAAAACACTTATGAAATAATCAAATAGAACCATATTCAAGCAAAATCATATTACGACCAAATAAAAGCATAAAAATAAAATATATGCCTCAAACGATATGATAAAATATAACTATAAAAACAAAACTCTCTTATAGCACTTATAAATATAATATATTACCATGTAACTCGTAGATTATTTAACATTTCTAAAAGGGTATCTATATTTTATATTACATAACGGTGAACGGAAACAAAGTAAAGATACCTAGACGCTTAAGAATTCTCCATAATATTATCCAAGGCATGCAGCTAATCCGCATTTGATGAGTGTGGTGGATTAAAGTCCAAAAACTTTTCATTCTCAAGAAGTCAGGTGTCCCATAGAATAAAGCTCATTAGTCCATAAGAACCCTATAAGAGCATGTATGACGATGATGATGGTGACAGTGGATCCATTGCCAATAGATTAATCATACGAGCAAAATATAAAATCACACCACAACAGCAGTGTGGAAAAAACAGGCAATTTAAATATATTTCCTTTACTTCCACGACATATTTATTTGTTTTTACTTGTTTGGAACACATATTTATTTGATCAATAATAAGTTTCTGTTGATATTCCTCGAAAGTACAAATAGCAAACAGAAATATCTAAGTAACAGTTCATCATGTTTGCCTATAAAAAAAAATTAATTGCTTACCTTACCTTACATTATCTTCAGTGCGTACACACAAGATCAATATAAATAGGTAATTACTTAAAGTTGATAAAAAAATAATCTAAATTGATTATTAATGTGTGCCCTGTGTGGTAATAGGATCCCTATTCCATAATAAATAATAATACAAATGGTAAAAAGTTCGAATAATAAAAAAGACATGATAGCATAAAAACATTAAAACGTAATCATTACATATAATGTAGCTGTATATGATTATTATTCATGGTTATGTTCATCAACTTGTTTAGCTATGACTCCCTCCACTGTTGTGAGGAAAGCTCTGCAGCCAATAGCTCTCTTCACACAGCGCCATCTAGTTTTGTAGCTTGTCGAATAGTCTTTTAAATACCTATTATTATTATTGTACATAATGGCCACTTGGCCGCGGCTGGATTTTACGAAGAATGCATCTGAAATCATAACTTAGTTGAGTATTTATAATGTTTAACCCTCTTTAAAGATATCAATATTTATATTATAATGGAATTAAACCTGAACATTTGCAAAAAAAATCCAGGAACTACATTCAATTTGTTTGAAACACGTGTAACAATAAATTTAGAAAGGCGGGACTCTTTTTACCGATCAATACCCAATGGCCACAAAAGGGACTCCAAAGGTATTTATCTAAAAAAAATTATTACCTTATCAAAAATTAATTAACGTTGAAACAACCAAGAAAGCGTAAGGCTCGATTACATTGCCGCTTAAGAGAATGTCATTAGTTTATATGTTAGCATTGTGTGATCTCTAAGAAGTATGTTCGAGAACATCCCTTCGAGCGGCTCAGCGGTTGTCCGTTTTTGCTGACGCTGCACTAACGCGCAATAGCTTTACTCAATTAATTATAATTTAAAAGTAGTACGTGACCAGCAGCCGCTTCGCTACCACACCATCGCCCTCGTAGTCGGAGTCGTTCATAGATAAAGAAAATACAGAGCATCTTATCAAACACACCTCTTTCTCTACCTACCCAGACAAGCCTTCTTCAAAGTATATTATCTTAGCATTTCTCCTGCTTCTAGGACTAAGGGTTCTGCTGCTAGGAATTACTTACCCACAGATCATGACTTGAAGTTTAGTTGATCAAGTTTAGTTGAAACACTCGCTGATATCTATGTATTTTCATGTACACAGTAAATATGTTGAGTCAGGGTGCTCCCTTGCGGGATTCATATTGTATTTATAACATTCAAAGACAATAAAATAATTAAATGAATTAAATAACTGAACATTACAAAATGTTTCACCATAATTCTTTGATATATGATAAATGTGACGATGTACTATGTATGCTTCGTGCTATCAATTTATTGATTTATAAAGAATGATTGACGATGATCTATATTATATATTTAATTTATATTTTCCAAAATATTATCACAAATATTTTCTATTGAGTTACCAATTCATTTTATTATCAATATATATCACGTTGCATAGATAAATAAATATAACAATTTTTCTTCCACCTCTGATTTAGTTACGGATCAATTTAGACTTTTTTTTCAATTATTCATCGTGGACGACAACAAATAAAGAGAGTTAGTTCACCAAAATGAACACGCCATGATTGTTTTTCATTGAAAATTATTCGCGCCTTTTCACATAAACCTACTAATGATTGTGTTTATCGGAATTTCTAACAATAACGTTGTCAATTGTGAAAATATATGCTCGACATCCCTTAGCCCTTTTGACGCATCGCCATCGGGTCTTTAAGTTGTTCGTGTAGTCCATGGAATACACGTTATTATCGAACTGGATAGCCGCCTGACCTCTGGCCGATGTCACAAAAATTGCGGCTGGAAACAAACATTTACTGTGTTATTTTATAATGAAGTATACACAAAGCCAAACTTTACTGACTTACGAAGCATATATACATAAACTGATGACCATCATCATCATCAGCTTAAGTCTACTATTAGACATAGGCCACCCCTAAGAGACTTACCCAAAATCTTCACGTCAAGCATGCGAATTGGAATGGCAGAGTACCTACGGCTTCTCGCATCGCTTTAGCCGGAAGTGGCTAGAGCATTTAGACGTGGACAGGATGAGCCATATCGCTATCTGCTAGCGCCAGAATTATTTATGTCTTATGACACCCTGGTATCCCGGGTTGAAATCGGGGGATAAGTTATTTATTCGTCGCGACATGGACATTATATATAAACCAATCAATCATATAAAATTAATTATTCTATAAGAAAAAGTCATTAACTTATAAAACTATATTTACGTTACAATCGTGATGATAAAGTTATATTTACATAAAAACCTTGAGCTCATAGTAATCTTGTATTTTAAATTAATTCATCATATTAGATCTGTTACCGTGAATTCAACTCGTCAGTTTCGCCGTGTTCTGACATTATGCTTAGTTGCGACTCTATCCTTCAAATCCATGTCTTACGCGGACATGGTCCTATTGCCTCACAAATCGTGGTTGTGACAGTCTGTGCGCTTAATGATCATTTCTTCATATGTAATGATCGAAGCTCTGCACCCGGAACATCGTCTTGCGCACCTCCATCTAGTTTTCCCCATGTTACTCTCAGCTCTGAGGTATCTGTACTGGTTCAGTTGTATCGCCGGCTGCCCGCGTCTCGTTTGTACAAACATCGCTTTTGGACAGATAAATTTTGGCAATTTAATAAGTGTATTATATAGTAATTTCATTTTTAAAATTCAATTCTTTATCCAGACTACAGATTATAAAAAAAACAGTTCAACAATATTTGAAGACGTCTAATAAGCAAAACTAAATGTGACTCGCACAGAGCTAAAGACAAGACAAAGCCTGAACATGATCTTAGATGTTGTTTTAACGTTTAATGTTAGGCCACCTGTAAGGCTAGGCTAAGTTTTTTGTAAATAATAAATAAATAAATTAATGTAAAAATATGGTAAAGATATGTGACCCAAGGCCGCTACAAACAAACAGAGAGAAGATACTAAAGAGACTTTATTAGATAACAAAGTATGATTCGTAAATTAAAACATTATTAGTCACATTTTATCAGCCGTTAAATAAAAATAACTGTTTGATTAGAACTTTAAATTCCTCATTGGTTCAATAGAAATTGGGTTTCACAGACGTACGAGTAATCAGAAATGTAAGTATAGGTATACAATATCTACGTAAATACTCGTAGAAATTAAATGAATGATGAGATATCTGTACGACTTTAAGCTCGGAACTCTTCTAAGGAAAACACCACAGTGGCCAATGTGAAAAGCGCGTCATTACTTCATTAAATAATACATGTAACTAACTAAAATAAAACTATGTTAAATTACTAACTAACTAAAACTGATAAAACTAAGTGCCACAACGAAAAGCAACATGGTTGTCAGACAATAGCGAATGGAACAGTAACGTAATCATGTTTGAACTTTAGAAAAAGTTATTAAAACACGATAACAAATTATTTATCATCAAAGTAAACAAGCTATCATCAATCATAGAAAAGTAAACAAACTATAAATTCCTAATATTGAATCTAAAAAAGGACCGGCGTAAGTATTGTGACAGACATGAGTAAATTTTCGCCATTTGAAAATGAATTACTTTATGTAAATTTAAAACGCTTGAAATAACATCAAGCCAGTAATCTCCGAAGAAGTAAGCAGAAGAGTGTAGTTCATTCGCAAATTTCACGTGTAACGTCGTCGTCCCACCATGGAGTAGGTGGTGAGCCTATTGCCATACACAGGGTACAGGACCAGACGCCGAGCCACTACTAGAAATTTCTATTCAAAATCTAAATTAGAAAGACCCAATAGAACTCGCCCCGGGATTCGAGTCGAGTCGAGTCGAGTTTACATTTTTTTGTAATAATATGTTCTTTTGGAAGCATCTGCAAAGGTAAGAAAATTCAGGATTCACTTATTTTCGTATACATGACCCTCACAATTCCTTAAACATGTGCTACGGATAAAAATGAAGACCATTCCACGCTTGGGCCAGCTTGGGCGGAGGGTGGTCGTGTTCATTGCAGTACTGGAGCACCAACAAGTCTTCGCTGGTCACCACGGATGCCCTGCAGCTGATGTGATACCTCGCGCAGTACCATCTCCAGCTGTTGAACTTGGCGTTCTGACGACGGTTGTACGTAAAATTCTTGACCAACAAAAACTTCCTTCCGTTCCACATCTGAATGACGCGACCTGTGAAGAAGTCGTCTGATAAAGAACATCTTTCCTGATAAAACTATTATGCTACAGGTCCATATGCGACGGAACAGTTTTAAAAACGCTTTTATTAAGTCAGATTATAAAATTACATACATTGGTTTAAATAGTCGTAAGTACAATAGCCACATAATGATGCTCGCACATATTTTTGCAGTAACGTATGCAGTATACGTGGAATACTCTTGTTTTCAGTTTATGGTAATATCGTAAATATGACTTAGTTATAACTATCAATTAGTGCTGTTCATATTCATTATCCAATTGTTGCAAAATGTGTAGTCTTGTGAGAAGTTCTAGCCTGGGTTCGTAATTAATCGTATTACGTAACATGCTAACAAGCACATGTATATAATGCTCCCCACAATTGTATTTAACATAAAAAAATCATGACATGTAAATCTACTCAGAAGCTTTAAATATCTTAATAAATTTAAAATTATTTTGAGAATTATTGTGAGGTCAAATGTGTACATTAATTTATTGGGTAATAACATATCCTTAAGACAATATATAAAACGAATCGAATAAAGACGGCGGGCGTCAATAAACAATACGGTAGATTTAATGCTATGTAATGTAATCTCTATGTAGTAGTCACATAATGACTTGATCAAAAAAAAAATCACGGAAAATAGCGGGCGCGGAACGTGCCAAGTCGGGGCGCGTGTGTCGCGCGGGCGTCTTTCCCGCCGTCACAAAAAAGCGTATGGTGCAGAACCATAATAATATTGAATAACACACAGATAACACAAAATACACCATGAGCACCTTTCATAACCCGTTTCGTGTTCTCTTTATATTTTAAATGAATACACACTATTACTTGAAAAAAAATATTTTTATTGACTTTCTGTTTGGAGTAATAAGTATTACAAAAAAAGTCTTTATATTAAATACATTCCATACATAGAATATTAGAAACTAGTTCAAAGTAAAAAGAGTTCCAAATTGTGACGTGATTGAACGTACCGTAGACGATATTTTATATAATACAAGTAAATATTTTACAAAAATATACTTAAAGTCTAAACTTTCTGTAAACTTTAAGATAAGTAATGAAATAATCAATACGAGTATTGTGTAGAGTAGGAGGTAAACCCGGAAGTGTAATACCGAGTAGTAATAAACGTTGTAGGACGCTCATTCTGTAACTTCATTAAGGAAGCAACGTTGCTGCTTCGTATGTCTGCCGTGAAGCAGCATAATTAGTTTGTCGTATTTCGATATAAAAGTGAAACGGGACCTACATAACGATATAGGCTCTAAGTAGTATTTAATAAGTTAAAAATTTGTGACAAACAGATACAGTCCTTCGAGGCTGTACGCTGATGTCTATAAGATGTCCTGAACACTTAAACGTTCATGGGACCTCCATACCAATTTACATAATCTATAATATAAACAAGGTACAATATAATATATTTAAGGTCCCGGGTTCGATTCACGGGTAGAGCAAAGTATTACTGGGTTTTGATAACTTGAAAGTTCACGTGTGTGGCAATAGGTTCGTCACATATTCCATGTTGGAACATGTAAAATAGCGAGGGAAGAATGAAAGTAGGTACTGCACTCTTCTGCCTACACCATCGGGGAAACACAAGCGTAATGTTATTTATAGGTTGCTTTGTATTATAAAAAATACAAAATATCTTACTAGCGCATATAAATTTTGTAGTTCAGACAAGAACAAAAAAAATAAAAATTTTCTTAAGGTCGTATATTAATGAAGTGTAGTTATTACTTAACTCGATATACTCGTATATAATTCAAAGTAATAAATATATCATATCTTTAAACTGAATTACCTAGCGCTATTCAAATATATGCCATTTTATTTGACGGAAATGGGATTCTGATATCAACGACACAGAAATAAAAATTAAATAATATTACAAGTAAAAAGCTTTAACAATTATGCTGCTTTGCGGCAGAAATGGATGCACCAATGGATTGAACAGACGGACTCTACCTTCCAATTATTACTTAATTTTCACAAATATAAACATATAAAATAATTTATAATGTCAAATTGACTCTAGTTTTTTGGTATGTTCCGTTTGCGTGCTGCCACAAATAGGGCGGGTTGTGGACATGTTGTCCTTGGTATTCCAAGAGCCGAAAGTCCAGTGTGGTCACCACGGTGACTTTGCACCCGCGGTGGTACGATGAGCAATACCACGCCCAGCCCTTAAGGTTCCTCCGTTGACGATTAAACGTGTGCTCCCCCACTTTCAAAAACTTTTTGTTTCCGATCGTAATCATTCTACAATCTAAAAAAATACAATCACGTGTTAGTTGGAGACCAATATGTGCAAGTTAATGATTCCTATTATGAAAAACAAATTCATATTTACTCTCTATTAATCGGCGTGCAACTTTAACGTATGAATAAGAAACGCAACAATGAGAGAAAAACTAAATAAGAATTTCAAGATAGACTGTAATGATACACGCCGTCTTTAATATAACAGTCATTCATTCCAAAGGACATACAAAGTTTTTGAATAAAATATGAGAATCCGAATTATGAAATTATACCGTTTGATGTAAACTAACTTACAACAATGGCCCTTTAAGCATGAAAATAATAAATCAAAAACAGGTACACAATAAAGAACGAAAATTAAAATGAAAAAATGTCAAATGAAATGAAATCTGTTAATAAGAAAGTTTGGGTAGTATCAAATAAATTTTAACAAGAACATAGTAATATACTGACATTTAATACAGCTAAATACACTAGAAATGAGATCAGATTGACATCGCTACAAAAAAACATCACATTTTAAAATCTAAAAATACAAAATATTGTAATTAATGTAGCCAAAGTACGTCTATACAACTAGACCACTAGAGATAATTAAAACTAGATACTCTTTACCTATCCCGTGATGTAGCTGGAATGACGATAAACAACAAGATTAAATCGTCTGCAAAGCGCAGGTGCGTCATGCGTGCTCCGTTGATGTTTAAAC
>DWME01004371.1:0-16454 GCA_018244795.1 Parelbella ahira ahira
GAGGAGAGCCAAGTGTAAGCGAGAATGCCGATGTACCAGAGACCACCGTTCTGGCGCGTGCCCCACCAGCGCCCTGACCCTGACGAGGAGCCTCGATACGGACGCGGAAAGAAGGTATCTTTTCTTACGTAATCTCTTACCACATGTTTTTACTTGGCAGATAGTAAAAATTTAAAAAAAGAAACATAATACAAAAGACAATCACAACGGTACTGTTTATCCGACCTGGCGTTTACTGAATGAGCAGTTAATACATATGAAGAGATCAATTTAAATGTGTACTTCTAAAAGAAAATAACAATAAAAGAAAAATTTATATTTTATTCATATTAGTTGCAACAGAACAAAGATGACTACTCTATACGACGGTATCATTGTGACGTTATAAATATCATTTTGTATTCCGTCAAATACGAGTGTGTGCCAAAATGGCACCTTACGCCCTTAGATGGGCGCTTACCAGTTATATAGTTGTTAGTTTATGAAGACGGGAATGATTAAAAGCTGAGAATTCGTTGCGACTGTCACAGATCATGTGGATGACAGATAAAGATAATATCTGAAATTGTGATAGTTGGAGGGTACCTCGTTTTAAGTGTTGCCATCAGAGTTGCTTTATAGTACAGTTATAGTGCGTTACTGTTTCCACAAATAAACACATATCTCCATATATATCTACTTTCACCGTACTGGAATACTCTTTTATTTCCTTTTTTATCACACTATAACACAAAAATTATTTATGTAACTTATATATTATACAATACAGAAGCATGAATGACGACTTTAATCAATGCAAAATGGTTGAAAGTACTTTGTCAGAAATGTAGCCAGTAGAAATTCTTAGCGTGCCCATCGCGTAGGTAGGTAAATAGGCGTAACAATCTGTTTATATAATTAAATTATACGTATGTATGTACTAGAGTAACTGCTATTTAATGTGGTTAATGGTGGTTTATAGATGTAGATATCGCGTGTAGAACATTTTCTACGTACCTAGTGTGATGCGCGTGCACGCTCATAAGCATTCTATTTATAATTGTTTCAATAACACAACCTATATTTGTAATCGATGTTGTCATAATGAAAAATTGGTTCAGTGGCTGGCGGTTCTGTTGCGCCAGGCGTTGTGGATTCGATTCTGACATAGGACAAATATTTTCATGATAAGTATGAGAATTCGGTGTGTCTGTATGTAAAATTATAGAAATAAATACGTATTTAGTTAGACATCAAATGGCTTTATGTGAGTTGTCATAAGATACTGCTGGGCACAGGACACAACTCCAGGCTGCTGCAGGTGCTACTGTTAAGAATTTCAAGATAGAAAAACTAATAACAGTTACCGACCCGGGGATCGAACCCAAGAGCTCTTGATCGGCGGTTGCACTTAAAACCACTAGACCAGCGAGGCAGTTAGATGTAGATTGAAGTAATTTATGAAACATGAGTAAATATTTAATTCAAATTTGTTTAGTAAATGTTGTAATATTATCAACTTAATTTAAAGACATAGAACGTTTTTTATTTAATTGAATCCCTTTAAAAATAAATATGTACATTGTACATACATATATACAAATAAGCAACGACTAATCAATACAGTGCCTTTTCTCTTCACTACTTTTTGACCACCAAAATTATTTTTATTTTATTATGATGGTACTTACTAAACTGTTTAGTATTTTAATTACGTATAAAAAAGTTTAATCAAATAATAAATGAATGTAAAAAAGTATGAAAAAAAAATTTCGAAACAACGTAAATTCATATACCTACCTATAGATAATTTTTAATCTCAGCAAAGATTTCATTCGTCGGACACTAGTACTTGTATATCGTCGTAGAAGTATTTGATAATGATCATAATTTGTTTACCTATGTCACATGCATAGGTACGTGTGTATTCTAGTATGTGTTTTGCCTTTTGTTTGGTTGCAAGCGCCACTGCTGAGCGAGATGTCTTGGGTTCGATCACCCGATCGAATATCATTTGATTGTTAGTAGCTTGAATCTTGATTTGTGGTCGGTATTAAGCACAGCCCTTTTCATAACAGATGAATCGTGGGATTGTACTACACTCCTCTGCCTGCCGTTTGGGGGAATGCAAGCGTGATCTTATGTTATATGTCTGTTGCATACTACGTTATTAATATCACGACGAAACTGACCGATATCTAATTGCCCATCTCTCATCTCATCGGGCACTGCCAAATTGTCGAGTGCATGTAGTAACACCAATATCAACAAAGATCTACTTGTGCTTGTCAATACAACTGTATCTAGGCAATTTATCTAGCTAATTATAATTTTGGATCTGTATCCAAGATAATCCAATCTGTATATATTTACGGATGGAATTAATATTATGGTCGTGTTATTTAATTTAAATGATAAATTTTATAATGAATGATACATAATTATGATGCTATATCTTCACGCTAGACTCCTTTGGATGTTGGCAGAGAGTACTTTATGATAATGAATTCAAATGATAAATATGGTGTCAGTAAGGTTTTTAGTTTTACCAATTCTATTAATCTGTATGTTCGGGGTTCTAAACGTTGGATACTTAGCAAAAGTAACTGGATATGAATAAACAAATGCTGGCTGAATGTACAATAAAAGCCAACTTTCAGTTATTTCATGTAGGCGTTAAAAGTATCGAATATCGTGACTGGGTAAACATTAATTAACACGGGAGAGTAGCTGCGTCCGCTGCTGCACCGCGGGAAATCTGTTTGGTTAATTGCTATGGTTTCCGTGATTCGAATTAGGTCGATCACGAAGGCAGGGTTACATGCAGTGCAGAACCACGGAGGAGGCGGGGACGGGGGGTTTTCGTTTGCGGTGGATCTAAATTTGCCCACACAACGTCGCGTCTCATCGCCGTGCTCGCAAGTCGCGAACCGAGCGCGCGCCCGCGCAGTGCATCGATACCCACACTCCCCTCACGATGGGGCGGCTGCATACATTTGTGGTGACGCTGCGACGCGACAGCCGGGACACCAACTGGGGGTTGCGGCTGGTGGGCGGCGCGGACCTCGCCACCCCGCTCATCGTCACCAGGGTACGCCTCCTCACCAATACCGCACACCCTGCGACGACAATGTACGCCGGTGTAAACAAACCGGCGTACGAAATTTTCCAACCATGCTTGATGCAAAGGGCAATTTGGCGACCGATGTGCTTAAATCATATCGAGTAATTTAACATGTCACCGCTGAGAGAATTAATCATTAGTATATCAACCAGCGATATGGGCCAACAGAAGATATATTCATATAAACAATGCCAACGATTAAAATTAAGAAATAATTAGTTTTCGAGCGATTATTCAATTAATTTACCATCATATTATAAAGTGGTATAAAAACCGATATGTGAACATAAAATTTTCATACAATTGGTCAAGGTTGCCTTGATTAAATGTATTATTCATACCAAGTATTCACATTAGACTTTCGTTGAATCTCTTCGCAGAAGCGGCTATAAATAAAAGACAACTTATTTTACACAATAGCTAAACATTTTACATAATAGCTTTCTTCAAAGATTCTGGTATTCTGGGATCTGCGAGTGTCGTTCGACAGCTGTCGACAAAAGCGTGTGGCCTCATTCCTGGCTTTCGTCTGGTTATAAAGTAATTAGATTACATTTATCAACTTCCCAAATTATCTATCGTACATCTATAAACAAATATTACGATTTGATTAATAACATCAATATGTTATTTTAAGGGATGTCAAGCTTTATTTATCTATTTTAGAGTGACAATTTTATAACATGGCCATTTTGTCGAAGGTTAATATTTCACCTGGTTCATTATTTCGCGACTGCTCTACGCATGTATGTACTTCTGGCAACATCTTGATAACGTGATGTTTTTATACTAAAGTTATTATGAGGCAATAATAATATTATAAATTGTGAATGTAACTGTAGGTGTGTCCTTTACACTATCAAATTAACATCTGTCTACTGATTTTGATAAAAATTATAATAACATTTTGAGCGCTGCGGAAAAACAAATGCTATTCAAGATTTCTTTTGCCTGCACTGGTTATCATTACAAAAGTACTATTTTATTCACGAAAGCTGTTCTTGAGATGGAAGAGGGTGCTTTTTGTAAGATTATCTGTTTTAAAGTTTTTTAAGAGCCGTAAAATTATAGAAATATTAATCTATGAAAACTACGAACAGTAATATGTAATTGCTCGATGTAGAGACATAATTATTATGAAGCGATCAAATTAGATAGTTTGTAATGAACAACAAAAGACAACATTCTATACCATGACACATATAATATTGGACTTTGCGCTAAAACATGCACAAAATAAGAAAAATATGACCTATTATACGTACTTCAAATATTCGTTAGAGCATAGTATTGCGAATAAACTTCCCTCAGTTTTACTCGTAATTACAGCTCATAACAATAATACTTGTATTGTTTGCGTCCCCAATCTCAAATGAGTTGAGATTATTGATCTATAAAACTATATTGTCCACAAAAACCCTATATACTCGTATACCTAAACCTAAATTATTGGAAGGGAATCCCAATATAAAAAACTCTACATTCTATATTCAAATATGTACATACATAGATAGAAGCGATGATGAAACGGAAATCAAAGGTCTTTTTGTTGTTTTTAAATTACAAATTACATTGTTATGAATTTATAAATCTACTTAGTTGTCTTAAAGAATGTGTACCTACTTACGCATATGTATACATATGTAAATAACGAACCGCTGAACTTAATCGAATAATTCTGAACTCCACCTACTTCGGATATTATTATGAGTGATAAATGTGAAGCATATATTTATTCAGGTGTGAATTATGCTGTCTTATAAACTACGACGAGTTTATTATGGCATAACTTTTAAAGTAGAGAATTATTTTCTTATAAAATCTGTACGTCATTTAATTAATTAATTTTTAACTGCGTATATCGTTATCGATTCTTTCATCCTTCACCCGTTCGCTTATATGTAGTATACATTTTTATATTTATCTGTACTTTTAATGTGTCTCTTTTAATACTTTGGTATCATCATGGAAAAAAGCGCTTTAATATATTATTGATCAGAGTACAGCTTACCAATGTACATCAGTGCTTATAAATGCGCCTAAGTGCCCAAGATAAAAAAGAACGCTTTAGAATAGTTATTTGTATAGATAATATAACATCTTGCCGCTCTTAAGTTAAAATCTTACTGTTTCCCAAATTCAATAAATCAATAATTAGTACCAGCAGATTAACCATAGCTTTATTGTATAATTGCCAAGTGCCAAGTATTTCTATCCTCACAAACATGCCACTACTTTTTTACAATATAATTCCAATGTAGTATTTAGGTAATAAAAGGTAATCTTTTCTTTAGGCATTGAAACATAACGTCACGCCTGTTTTCTCGAGGGGATAGGCAGAGGAATACAGTACTCCCGCTTTTCACCAGTTATAACTATAGTGGGAATAGACGCACGCTATTTAGACATTGAAAATTGATGCAATTACTCATAGAAAGTGAGAGTAATAGGTAACATATGAGTTAATGAGCGGCGAAGTGGCGCGGGCAGCGGTTTGAGTTTATTTATATCAAACGCCGCCAAGCTGCAGATGTCGCTTACTAGGTCACACATCAAAACAACATCATACAATCCAAAATGCGCATACGTTCGTAAACCGTCGCAGCACTGGTAAACAGAACAAAACATTACGCCTCTATTTTTCCCTAAAAGGTAGACAGAAAAGTGTAGTACACTTTCCAGGATTCACCACTTATGTTATACGTCCCACAATGAAATAGGCTGTTAGTCTGTTGCTAATAAAAATTAAGCATACATAATATAAACATAAGTCGTTTTATGTAAAAGAAGTACAAAAGTCCGGTCTGTAAGGATAAAGAAATTAAGCACTCTGTGCTCTCTGACTACCTTGTGAGTGACATAGCGTGGCGATATAATAATAATATGTATTTAGATTAGAACACAGATCCGCAAATGTGAATATAGCGCGGGCGTCCACTTGACCTCTTAAATCTCTCGGCAGATTCTTAGCTGATTCGTCGTGTATACACTTTTGATGGGAGCGGAGACGTTGCCAAAAAGAAAACATCTTTAATGTTTACAATTGTTTAAAAATCGAAGCAATTTTTTTTATATCCTGTACATGTTGCATTATGATCATCATGATCACAACAGTATTTCCGTAATGATTAAGGCTTTAGTCTTAACACGCTGACTAAGCGCGGCTTGGAACATTTTTACCGTGGTACGTTTAAAAGTATGGCTATGTATCACCAGTCTCATCACCAGACAATGCTTACACCTGTCACTTCCGACATGTAGGTTTTCCTAGTAATCATAAACTCGTTTCCGTTCATTGCTAGTCAAAGGCCTCTCCAATGGCACTCCATTGAGCTCAATCTTTAACTCTTCGCATGCATCCGCTGCCAGCCACTTTGCGTATATCTTCACACCGCCTAGTTAATGAACGTCTTACGCTATCTTTAACTTTGGTTTTAGAATAGTGTAATTCTAATTTTTGTTTAGCGGATATTTTCACGTCTGTCAATCTCACGATTTTTCTGTAACTATGCCTTTGCAAAGCTGTTTGTCTCAACCGCAAGCAATGATATTTCTCCTGAAACTTGGGTCATAGTTTGGTACAGCCTCAGATTTTGTTAGCGGGTATTTCACGTCTCTCAAACATAATTTGGTCTAATGATTCCTCTAGTCTGACTGACTAAATGTTTTATAGATCACTGTTCGCCTTAAGTGTTATGCTAATAAACGCTGCCAAATTAATTTACAACCACCGAACACCAAGATTACGTCATCAGACTAGTTCTGAGAGTTTATGTGCAGTTGTACATTCAATAGTAATAGTTTCTGTAGAAAAAGCACGTCAGATCTATAAGGATAGAGATTTAACATTTCTTCCTCTGTCTTCGCTGTAATGGACCTGGCGTGATGATATAAAAATTATAATGATTATGCACAGTTTGAATCATCTTTATAAAGTTTCCATTAAAAGGGTATTCAGGAGAAAAGTTACGAAATAATGTCTCAACAAAGTATCGCAGATTACGATGACATAATTCATCATCATCATTACGCTTTCATTCTTGCAATGATTAATCGTCTCCGCTCAGAATGAAAGGATGTAAGGCCATAGTCTTCTACGTAACCCAAAGGCGTTTTGGCAGACTCTACACGTCTTAGAAAACTTTATTAAGAATTCAATATACACAGGTTTCCTCACGATGTTTTCCTCTACCGTTACAGAAGTGATATTAAATCTTTTGAAACGAAATGACACAATTTCATAATACTACATATTTCTTACTAACTTGCATTGGCCGGTTGTTAGAAACCATTTGAATATTTTTGTCAAGATAACATTTTTAATGCTTATTCTACTTGGCTAAAAGAGGAAAACAAATACCTAGCCTATTTATTTTCTAATGCTGCCGAAGTAGCAAACGGGAACGATTACAGAAATGACTGCGTATTTATAAGTGGCCACTGCAGCTCGTAAACATTCATTCAATATTTTAAAAAAACTGTTGCTATTTAGCGGCAGTTATCCACACTGCGACCACCAAAAAAAATTCACTTGGAAATTTTCTTTTTATTACACTTGACAAGTTGTCACTCCTTGGAATGTAATACGTTAAAACATGCATTTATTGACCTTGCCTACCTCGTAAGAGACTTCGCGTGACGATATATATATATATATATATATATATATATATATATATATGTACGTGTGTATTTATTAAATATTGGTATAAAACAATGCAGTACACAAGATCTACCCAATGTTTAAATTGTTTAGTGATTTAATTCCACTATTCCGAAATGTTATTAGGACAGGGTGCGATGGCGCTCATTGGGGGATGCCTATGTCCTGCACCGATGACGACGATGATGATGATTACGAAACGTCACCAGACAGTAGTGTCCAAGATCATTAGTTCTCACATCAGCTTGTTTATCAAATATTGACAACACGAAACGCAATTATTTCATCAAACTACCGATTTTCGCTATTTTATAGGTGCTCGATATTAATATGTATTTATTCATATATTTGCACAATAACAACTTTAAAGTAAAAACATTTTCGCCTAAGCATATTGTATTAGATACTTATTCTAAGTTTTGTGTTACTCAATGCAAGGTTTTTTATGTGCTTCACAGGAGCGTAAGTCTAAAATATTCAGTTATACAATAAACAGGAGTTTGTTTATGTTATTTTGCATGTTTTATGTCAAGATTGT
Source organism: Parelbella ahira ahira (assembly GCA_018244795.1). Classification (NCBI taxonomy): domain Eukaryota; kingdom Metazoa; phylum Arthropoda; class Insecta; order Lepidoptera; family Hesperiidae; genus Parelbella; species Parelbella ahira. The sequence continues at coordinate 8,305 of DWME01004371.1, forward strand.
ACATTACGTAACGCCAGAATGAAGGATGTTAAAAAATTAATTCGATGTTGCGATGATGTCAGACGACTCTATCATCTGGAAAATTACATTGATAAAAACAAATTGAACGTCTAATGCAGTTATCTGTAACCTTGATTGCTTTAAATCTAGTTCCATACGGCCTTGAGCCCATTATTCTTTATTTGCAATAAAGCATTTTGATAGCTTCCTTCCCTTTACATGTGGTTGGGATGAGTCAATAGATACATTAATTTTATGTATTTTGAGACGCAGCTAATAAATTCATATCTACTACTTCGAAATAATGGTTTCAAATATCCACAACAAGGGCCACTTCTCAAAATATTAAAAAAGTGACATATATCAGAATACATATTTAAGTGGTACCTATCCTAAATTAGAACATTTCGTTGCCCAAAAACTGAGAGTCGTAAAATCACGAACTCTCCTATTCATATTTAAATGAGTAACAGAAGCAATAGACGTGCTGTTGACGCAGACATGTTACGTGGATTTGTTAGATAAGCTCGGACATCCGCCAACAGTGAAATCGCAAAAAACGCCGACCTCACCTCGAAAGCGTTGAAATGACGTCGCGAAAGAATTTTGTATCCGCAACATAAAGCGTTAGACACGTGTAATTATAGCCGATGTCCTCGCCATTGACTCGGTGGAAGTGTGATGGATTTGCGCAGATCTAGATGTCGATTCGTCGGCCTCCGTGGAGTCGGGCGGTTGTTTTCAATAAAAATGTCAATGGCGATTGGCACGACAACGCCAGTGGACGCATTTAGCCTGGCTCCTCGCCAAACTCGGTGCATAGCACACGTCCCACGTCCCAACCTCCCCCTTGCCCAGTCCCAAGGTCGTCCTAACCACCGATTTCGGCACAATGTCTACATAATTATTCACCTTTTTGATGTTGTCACATTCGATATCCATTTCACATTACGATCTAATTGATGACATATTACCTATCTTTAAAAAAAATATGTTCGAACGGGGCTTTGATAATAACTTCTCTTGCAATTTCAGCAATATTAGTTCTCAATATTATCCACACCTATTTGGACAAAAAACATATAGCAATCTTCTTGATACAACAATGCAATGGATATAGCAGTCGCCAGTGAATTAACTGAAAAAAGGAGGAAAAAAAATACATATTTTACCTTGAAACAAAACGTCGCACCTGCGACCTAGTCCAGGGTTTCAGAATGTCACGGTTTTTTCTTTTCACATGACTCAGGTGATATTTGGCGGAACAATCCTACGTAGTTATGTTGTCACAGATTATTTGTATCTACCTAACAATGTTAATGCATATCTTTATGTGTTACATAATACATAGTGTGTAACACGTAAATAGGTCAACGAAATAATAAAAGTCAATCTCAGTTACTGATTTTACGCAGAAAACTTGAATTGCCGCTTTTGAACTACCGTCTGTTTCTATGTATCAGCTAGTACCTACTGTTTCTGTAAACAGCAATAACAAGCTGTTGTGAGTTACTCCGTATGTTCCTGTTGAAAATCAGCGTATCCTTTATGTTACGGAAATAATTAGGCAGAATATTTCCTACTTTTGATGACGATTTATCATAATCATCTCTATAGTTCATACTCATATAATTACGAGTACTTATATTGATTACTCGTATCGAAAAGATTGATATTCAAAACGTATTTTGCATCTAAATTTTATGCATCTCAAACTATTTATGTAATTTATAAATTGTCCTTGTTCCGCAATAGTATAACACAAATTAAATTTGATATTTACGAACAACAACTATATTAATGCAAACATACATTTAGGTAGTAGCCATCTAAAGTTTTTTTCGCAAAGTAACCTTTGTCAATGTTTCATTCAACTGTTTTATTTGATCCACAGAAATGACTGCTAATGTTCCATTCCACTCTTCCAGGTGACCCCCGGAGCGCCGGCCGGGCGTGAGTTGCTCCGCGGCGACATTATCGCCAAAATCGATGACTACGACGCACGCGACCTGCGACACGAGGACGCACAGAACTTGTTCAAGAACGCGCCTAACCAGATCAAACTGGTCGTGCAAAGGTAAACTCTATTGTCGGAGAAAGTAAATGTTACAGAATTTTTACTGTAATTGTTTTAAACGATTATATTAATTAGCTAATCACAGTCAGAGCTTTTTGAAATAGTTTAAAAAATAGTATATAATTTCATGAATTGATGGCCTCGTTGATCGAGTGGTTGCATGCGCGACTGCCAATCGGGAGGTTCTGGGTTCAAAACCCGGGTCGGGTACTAATGGATTTTTTTTATTTATAATTTCTGGCAGTGACTTGGAGTATGTTCTGAGCCTGGTGTAAGGCAATAGTATCACCACTTATTCCATGGGACATAAACGTAACTGGTGAAACGTGGGAGTATATTACCACACTCCTCTGCCTACCCTTCCGGGGATTACAGGCGTGATGTTACGTTTAGTTTCAAAAACGTGGGTTTTGTTATTTACCTTGAAATATTTTGTGAACGAAAAAGTTGAGAGGAGAGTCCTCGCCAATATACTTAAGAATTTCTTTACCTTTACCCTAATTCTTTACTGTTTATAGACGTAAAAATCTTTACACTACAGTCTTACGATTCTTACAACTCGAACCGTAGTTTATATGACCACGTATCTCTATCATAGAACACAGTGAGGTCATCTTCGAAGAACAAATGTAGTTACAAACGAAATGATCAAATATTGATTAGTCATTTCATAGACAGAATTTTCAGAAACAAATACAGTTGAGTGCAACTAATTAAATATGAATGACAACATCTTAAGGTGTGACATTTGTTGATTAGGTCATCATTGAGAAACCAATGGAATACTCTCGAACCAAATTGTAAAATATTGATTAGTCATCTGGAATTGAAAGCAAAAAAGGAATGAAGCTGTAAGGAGCACATCTAATTGAATACGAATGAAAACATTTATTTACAGTTGATTTTATATAAGTGACTATTTGGTAGGAACGTTGAATAGCTGATGATTGTTCAGTGTGATCACAGGGGTGGCTACGGCCCACACTTGTACACACTGCCGCGGTCGCCGGGCAGCTTTGTAGGCCGTGTGCCCACGCCTACCTTCTATCATGAATTAGCTGAGTAAGACCGCCAATAGGTGTCGTCTTGTTGCCCCGCACAGCCCTTAGTTGACATGACATGTATAATTGTGTTTAATAACATTTATGACTCAAGCGAAACCGCGACATGTTTACATATTCGTTTTGCAAATATATGACAAACGTGTGTGTTAATATCAGACTTATGCACGATGTATTTCAGTTAAGAAGGTCACCGCGCAGACGTTTATGTTGCAACAAGTAAAGCATGTTCTTATAAAACAACCTTGTTAATCCGAAATAAATCTGCAGCCAGATTTACCTGAGCGTGCAAATTCTGTTCTACATATGTTAGTTATTTATTATCACTTATAATTACGACGTTTAGTTGCATCTGGAGATGTTCGTTTGATAGGAGCTCAATAGATTCCTGCATATTTTCCCTGCCAATTTGATAGAAAGTAATATTTTTTTTTAATGTTTGTTACACTTGATTCAGCATCAAGACGAACGTTAATTCATAACTATTCCAAAATAAAATAGCAAATGTAAGGTTGGCAAATGAGTTATAGGAGTATATGTATTAAAACCAGCATGAAATCGATGTTAAATCGGATTAAAAAGCAATTGGATTGCTGTTACACCGGATAGTCATCCAACGTTTTTTTTCAACAACGTGTTATACCTACACTATGCATATCAGATGTTGTTTGCATGTTTAGTACGAATATATGTTTCTTGTGTATCTCTGTATGTATCCTTGTCATGATGTGTCTACTATACTCGTATGTATCTCCTCATTGTTATTAGATGTGTATTGAACTATTTAATTATGTTTGTATGTTCTTTATTCATTTTTAGTTTGCGTACTGGCAACTCAAATGAAAAAATCTGTTAATTCAATTATTTAATTTTTTATATATTTTACATAATATCTATATTTAAATGAAACATCTTTCATATAAAAACTGACTGAATATATTCAGTCAATTGGAAAAATCAATACGTACACAGTATAACTCGTTTGGTATTTTTCACTACATGTCAATCGATCGACTGCATTTCGACTATCAGCATCTCAGTTGTTACGAAAAGACCAAACGATACTATTTTAATCCAGGTTGCCAGTATGTAAACAAATTTTATGTTAGCACAGTGTTGTTAGAGTAAACTACATAATAAAAGGTGATCAAAACAAAACTCCTTGAGTTTCATTAAATGATTGTTAATTATCGTGAGATGACTTATTTTGAGGCGGTAATACAAACATAATTTAGTATTGAGGACTGTGTTTGTACTTTTTTTGAACGCCATGAGACGTGAAATTGCCTAAATTTGATAATGTATAGGATCTCTATGTAGTTTACTCAGAAATTTACGTGTTTAGCAGTAACAACCTACGGAAATGGGTGAGCCGCTATGAAGCATTATCGTTTTTTAAATTAAATAAAACAAACAATATCCAATTCTAATTTCGAGAATTGATATTTTAAGGGCTCAGCATAACTCCAGTTGTTTTAATGCTAATCACGTCACGACTATCTACAATCCAGATCTTGTCATTGCAAAACACATCTATTGTAGGGGATATGTTTTGGACTTTCAAATAAATTAATTCATGTAAGAAAACGCGACAGGTCAATTACCTATTAGTTATAAAAGGCAAAAGCCTCTTATTAAAGCTTTTCTAAATTGACAATGAGGCCTAAACAAATTTATCTTACTGCGAGTATATCCCCTGCACGAGTGTGATTTGTATATGTCATTGTTATATCTCATAAGAGTTACATATTCATCCGAGGCATATTTAGGGATGTGGACCGTGAGGGCCCGCGGGGAACGTCGTCCGCGCCGCGCTCTCCCGTACCCTTCGTCACGGCGCCACCCTTCAGGTAACTCATTAGTGTCATTTACAGGAAACAATGCCTAACGTCTTGATTTGACAATTAAGCTTTTGATTATATATTCGTTTTTAACACAAAACAAAAGCTATCTTTTTCGAAAATATTTTAAGCTCTTTCAAGTTCTGACGGGAGTTGTTTATTTGAAGTAATAATTTTAAGCGCTACAAAATTTATTTTAAATGATACATGGTTTCCAAATTTAATGCATTCATAGTAACATTTCATCGGATGCATGATCGACTCTACATTTTTACGACTAGCAACAATAAACATACGTAGTGATGTAACACGTGTTTCCTGACACCCACGGGCACTAAACGTGAAAACATAATGGAACGAAAAGCTTTCAATTTTTATGTAAATATGTTATGTTGGTCAGAAATAGATAGAAAAGTAGGTGAGTACTTACAAAAAGATGAAAATGTTAAGAGGAAAACTAACCATAACACATCTTTGTTACGACAGTCTGATAAAAATAACTCGCTGACATAATGCTCAACTTGACCTAAATATTAATATAACAAAGTACAAGTAATTCCAAGTTTAAACACTTTTTTAGCCTAATTTGTCTTTTCTTTCATTACTTAGGGCAGTTTTATGTACGAGTATGTAACGATTACTTTAGGAGATCAAGGAATCGATTGGTTAGATTGGATTTTCCAATAACCACCGTTTCACGTGTACATTTGACAGATTTGTTGTATCAGTTGAATGTAGGCGTTACAAGTAGCAATATTATTTATGACTAATTTAATTATATTGTTATGATATTTCAGTAGTAATAGTAACATATAGCTACTTAATTTTAAGCAGAAAACACATTTTTATTCTACCCGCATAGTTTAAATAACACACCAAGAAGTATTTTCACATATCTAGCTGTTGTGGTGTTTGTTGCGGCCACATATGTATAATCCGAGGACCGCTCAAATTTTGTAGACAAGCTTATTATAAAAAGTAACGTAATTTTTCACACATATTTTTTTAACGCATAAAAATCCGCCGCGATCTTGCTTGATAAATAGTTTGTTTAATAAATATAAATGAAATATAAATCTTAGATAAAGCCTCTAACGTTGTTGTTTAAATTTAGGACCCCCAGCCCTCTACCCGCCGCCGGGTTCCGCGGCCCCGAGTCGCTGCCCCGCAGCACGCCGCAGCCGCACGCCGCGCCGTTCCCTGTGCAGCACGAGGGCGAGTACCGGTCGCTGCTGCTGTCGCCGACCTCCAGCCGCACCGATGAGACCATCGACGAGTCCATCACGAGTCAGGTACTCATTTTTTTCCGTAATCTAACAAAAGGGCAATCAACCTGACAGTAAATGGTCGCCTATTGCAATACAAGAGGTATCATCAACGCACTGCCAACCATGGAGGACTCCGTTGATGTTCTTTGTGAGAATTTGCTGTCATAGCACACTGGGAATACCTCATAGGGAAGCCTTTTACAAGGTTTGCATATTCGTGGCAAGAACGGAGTGAGAAACGATCCGTTGAAAACTGATTCTCATCTAACTACTGAGGATGAAATTTCTCTTTTCGGCGAGTGCTACAATATAAGAATGAAAACCTTGGCAGCAGATTGGACAGTTAAGAACAATCACGATTTTATAATCGTGACTATTCGTTGTGGACAAAGATTATTCGTTGTAGAACACAAAGAGAGAATTAATACTCTTCGCAAGCTCGGGTGTTCAGGCCTGGCAGTGATCCTGGAATTGTTTATTATTCAAACCGCGAACCTCTGTACCAACACGGATATTTTTACGGCTGTGGAACTATGTATATAAATGAGTAGATATATGTACATTGTTATAGGTATATGTAATTTATCAGCTGTCCAGTTTGTATAGAGCAAAGAACTTCTAGTTCGGGTACAAATGGCCGGATGTAACGTCCCAGATATTATTATTACTACAGTAATAATAAGTCACAGTATTAAGCGATTATTTTTTATCAATACATACGATTACAGAAATACGCACACATGAACTTCTACTAGTTTTATTTCTATTTGTTCTGCGTCATACACGACATCAATTAAACCACCTTTAACCTCAATAGCGTTTAAATTTAAATTCAATGAATTGTGGTCGAATTTCGACCACTGCAATCACTAGTGATAATAATTTTGCTTCAGTTGCTTCTTTAGTTGTAATATTTTTAATACTTACTGTCAGGCAGTATAAACATTTTCAGAAATATATTCGCTATTTCTTTTTTCAAATGTTTCATAGTAAAACTGTAGTGTAGTTTTAAATTAGCGTAGGTAATGACACACCACGTGCGACATTCTTCCCGCGAAAAGAATTTGTGCAGAAACGTTTGAAAAACATTCGTGATTTTGAAAGACTAAAAAAACGAACTAGGAGGAAGTGATGTCTATTTTTCTCCGTCCCGTTCTGGCAGACACTAAATTGATAGTCCATGTCTGTCACTGCTCTAATCACAATTAGGGACGCGAATGTCACCGTAAAATTGTATCATTGCCAAATTATTTGGCCGAGTTGTTTTGCTGTCATAACGCTTATCTCGAGGTGTAGTAATTTCTGATGACGTCACGCGGACCTAGTTTCAGTTGGAATTTAGAATTTGGTCGTAATCAGGAAAAAAAATTGGTGCTTGACCTGTTCTATAATTACATGACCCTCACACATTCTTTTTGTCGCTCTCATACACACTCACACATTCTTTACTTCTGTATAATCAGTATATTCTACGTACTCCGTGACTATTCGCGACACTTCATGTTTCCCTGTAGTAACAGATTCGTCTCTAATAATAGCTGACAGATTTTTTTTACCAGACTACGCTAAAGTGTAAATTTTAATATGGATCTCATAGGACAACTTTGAACCGACTTTTTTATACTAGTCTTATTTCAATAGGGCAGTGATAGCCTAGTGGTTAAGAATTCAGCCTCTCACTCCGGGGGTGCTGGTTTCAAATCCATGGCGCGCAGCTCTTTAAAAAATGCGTTTTAAGTTTAAATATCACTTGCTAACGGTGAAGGAAAACATCGTGAGGAAACCTACAAACCCTAGAATTTATAAAAAAAAATAAAAAATTTCTCAGGTGTGTGAAGTCTGCCAACCCGCACTTGGCCAGCGTGGCAGACTATGGCCTTAACCCTCTCAATATGAGAGGAGA
>DWME01004372.1:0-16452 GCA_018244795.1 Parelbella ahira ahira
TATAAATTATTACATATTTTCATACATATATAGATAATTTTAAACCCGGACACAGAACGAATGCTCGTGCTCATCCAAACATCAGCCTTAGAAGGAAATCGAACCCACTGTCCTCGAGTCCACAATCAATATTACTAACCACTGTATCATATAATCAATCAAATATTTGTCGTTATTGTCGTCAGTCTATCTCAGTCTATTGCTGAACATAGGCCTCCTCTAATGAGCGCCATCGCGCCCTGTCCTCGGCTTGCCTAATATTATCGCTTAGTGAAACTAATGCCTCAAACGCTGTTATTTCCAGCTGAACAAACATTAAGTGCTTCGGAGTCGATGACCACACAGCCAGCAAAGAGTAATCTCTGTGATTCTAGTTCATTGCCTCACTTCTAAAAGATCCATAAACCTAAGCATATAAATATGTCTTTAGGGACGTTATATGCTTAGACCGAATAATATTATTATTATTGTATAATCACGGCAGATTCCCTACGAGAAGCATCAAGTACCAAGTATCTGTAACCTGATGAGCTGATGATACAGGGCTGATGAGCTTTTTTTAAATCAATCATTCTTTTCATATACCTACACACGCCAGTTTCGCGGACTTCTAACCCCTCCACTAGCCAGTATGCAGCCTATTTGATCAAGATAAGCGAGTCTTCAATCGCAACCGTTACCAACCGTTACTTTGCGGTTGCTTTTAGCTTTTAATAAAATTGTTAGTTTTATTCATCGTGTTATAGATGATGTTATAGATTGCCAAAATACTTATTGTGATATAAAAATCAACTTTTTTTAGTCATATCACACATTGGTCGGTTACAAAATTCGCGACAATTTAAAAGGCCTCAAGATCGGACTGCGTAACGCGCCTCGTTACGGCTTTTCTTCACAGAACATAGGTACATACTTTAAAGGTACTCGTACCATTGCTCCCGCCACCCTCAACATTTAATTATGACAGTAATTTAAAACCTTTAAAGTGAAGCCATAAATATCGAATATAATGGCATATTTCTTACTAATGAATTTGCAATAACAATTACAATGTTTGTCTATATTTTATAAAGAGAGAACAGTCCAATTAGTTATAATTGTTGTAAATTCATCGAAAATAATTCAAAGAATTTATAAAATAACAACATGACATCACACATGTATCTCCCCGGGGTAGGCAGAGTGTAGTACATTCCCACTTTTCATCTATTGCGTTTCCGTCCCACTATGGAATAGGGGATACGTCCAGTACTATACAGCGGGCACAAATCCGGACTCTGAGCTCTAATTTTTAACTTATTAATGGTTGTCACTGATTAGTAACAACCGTAACAGTTAACACATTAATATGTAAATGTAGGAAATTATCCTCTTAATGTCGGTCATCGAAAAGCCGGCCTACATGACGTTCATTTAAATATAACTGCGTAATTTTCTTCCAACTGTAAATATAAATTCCGCTAATCATTATTCTCGTCCGCGCACTCATCGCGCTCATTTATAACATTTAATCGTTTTTCATGAAAAGTTTTGTTTTACGCAAGAAACGGGGAAAACACAGATGAATCTGAGCCGGATGTGGGTTACTGAGAAACATAGGAAAACCGTGTTATTAGGAATCAATATAAGGGTGCGAATTAATTGAACTTGGAAGTTGATTCCTTGTGAAGACAGGGATTACCGAGTATTGAAGAAACACGTCAAGTTTGAGAAAATAGAGATATCTGGCAATTAGCGCTCTCTGGCTACCCCATGAAGATTACGTGTCGATAATAATAATACAAATGTGGAAGGAAACGGAAGTTTCGAGTTGGAAGGCCAATTAGACTTTTAAAAAGTCGGAGATCTTTGTAAGTTAGAAAGTGCTTTGTGTGTGTGTTTCTCGGTAACGATAGCAGCAAGGTCTAAAGCCGTCTTTTGAGATGTCCCTTTATTCTCCGCTCCACTCGCTGCTTTGTCTCCGCTGTCTCCGTATCATCTCGCCTCTAAAGCGTCACCCACTTGTGACGCGATAAACATCTGAGAGCACGCGCTAGCAAACACTTCACCAAACACTTCACCAAAATATTTGCTGTACAACCAGTTCTCCTTATTATATATAATGTACTTCCAGCGTTCTTCCCCGAAGAGGTAAGCAGAGCTTAGTACTCCCGCTTTTCAATTTGGGTACTTAAAACGGAACCCGAAAACTGGTTTTGTCAAATTTTTATGTCATCAACATGCCATCACGAAGGATAAGATTTTGTTTTTAAGATATAGAAAACTTTTTTCCTTTGGAATCTTTCCTTACATCTCTTATCTTTTATTATTGTATAGCTGAAATTTATCTAAATTATCTACGAATATTTCCCCCGATGTTTTCACAAAAGAATCGTACGTAAACAAACCTATTATGTGGGTTAATTGAACAAGGTTTCTGATCAAGTTTCTTTCAATACGAAAATATCACAAATATTTCTACAATAATAGACGTACAAATAAATTGAAATATCTCTTAACGTTATTACATAGTAAATATACTTATACAAACTTTCTGTCAACATGTGTATGTACACTTACATATACCTACACTTATGTTAATATCAAATTAATTAGTGAAAAAATCAAGATTTGTCTTGCTTTATAATGTCATGACATAAGTCATGACAAATACTTTACCATTGATTATGATAATAATGGCAGGAATAATAATAGTTATTATTATTAGGACAGAAAACTTTCAAAAACTTATTTTTTGAAATCTGACGTATAGCAATTACTATATTAACAAAAAATATTTTATTGTTCTACACATATAATATAAGTCTCAGTTTGTTGACCGAAAGTTGACAAAAACTAAGCAGAAAATAAAAAAAAACACTTCATCGTGATCATCATCCAGAACCTAAGTCCGCTGCTGGACATACGAGCTGGGGATCGCAGAGCACGGCTTGTTGCAACCGCTTACGCTGTTACAATCAGCGGCCAGGGCATGGCTAAGCAAAACACTTCATAATTATACTTTCAACAAAACGAGTAATCATAAGGCAACAAAGATTTGCATGTAGTGCCATTTCGACTGACGTAACCGCTTTGTGGCTCTTTTTTAATCCGCTCCGCGCCTTATCTCCTCGCCTCTCCTCGGCTCGATCACCGTGTTCTCAGTCCGTGGCACTAGACAGACAGCTTTACGTTCAAATTCTGAGCACCTGTATAGGACAAATTACACAATATTTACGTAAGTACAACGTATTACGCAGTTTAAGAAAAGCTCGTCTAACAAAGTAGCGTAGAGTTACGTAGAAGAGATTGGGTGGAAATGTATACGATGTACAATAAAGAGTACAATTCAATACAGGGTTAAATTCGCGTAAAAAGATTGTTTCCAAGGTGTGGCAGGAACGGGCCGCTGTCTCGCCTTAGGGATTTCAAAAAAATGCCCACCAAACATTTGACTTGCTTGCCTGATAATTCCAAGTATTCCATCCGCGCTGCTGGAGTGCAGATAGAATAGATCTGGATAGACTTCATAATCATCTGGCCACTATTTCCCGGACGATCAAGGTACGACGTCCTTGCCGAGTTAAATACGCAATATCATCAATGGTGAAAATAGTTTGTTGATACCGTCTTCAAGTACACGGTCTCCGCGTACAAAGTACAAACACACATCGATCTGTTAAATGTTTCGTGTGTGTTTACACACACGATTATATATGTACCGGCTTAACTCACGTGCGTTGCAGACTGAATCTCCGCCGCGACCTGCGCGCCGCTGCGATCGACCTGAGCTCATGATGTAGGACCTCGTACAGGTCCGACACTAGTCGGGCCGTCCCGAAAAACGCACGTGAGTGAAGCCGGCACATATATAAACACGTCGATGTGTGTTTATGTTTATGTTACACACACGTTGTGAACACTCACTGTCATGTTGTTGACGCGGCCGACACGTGCTCGGATGTGTTGAGCGGCAACACACACGCGGTCCGAGTGGTGCGTTACAAGGAGACGTTTCTAACTCGTGCGCAAATATCTAGTGTGTTTCGGAACTGATGCACGAATGTTTAATTTAGCTGCGCTTGTTTTAATTTTTACCTGATGAAGACAGCGGGAAGTTGCTTCATTCGAAAGGCCCAGGACCGGATAGAGTAGCGCCGATTAGGGAAGGCCTATGTCCAGCAGTGGACATCAAGAGGCTGACGATGATGATGATGTTTTAATTTTAGTTATTATAATCTTTAATTTAATGGGGCATATTTTAGTTATAGTAAGTGTGATTATTAAATATATCATAAATTAGAAAACCTAGATATTGGTTGAAACTGGTCTGGGTGTATAAACTTTTTCTACAGGTGACTAGAAAAAGATACACCTCTATAAGCATAGAGTTATTTTTTTTACATCTAATTTTATCCTTGTTAGGATATGTCAAACCCATTATGTCCATTAAACATGTATAGATATATTTGGCATTTCGTGTTTTCTGTCTACCACTTTGTGAGGAATCTGACGTAATAATGAAATAGTAATAATATGTTTTAACTATGAAACATTATTTCTTGTTTACGAAAAGAATATTAAGTGAAGAAGAGCAATTTAGCTATAGATATAAAATAAAATATTACATAACATCACGCCTGTATTTCCCCGAAGAAGTAGGTAGCAGAGTGTAGTGGCAATTTAGAAAAAACCCAATACTACTCGACCCAAGGTTCGAACCGATTTCCTCTCGTTCAGCAGTCGAGCTTGCAACTACTAAACCAACGAGGCAGTTATATTAATTAATTTATTATTAATATAAAAAGTATATTTATAAAAAACACATGCTTTATGTGATGCTGATTTATATGAAACGATTACCATTTTATACTACTAAGTAATGAATATAAATACCGTCGGTCGCCGTAAATACGCGTTAGTTTGAACAGTTTCACATAATACTTCTAGCAAAGACCTTGTGTTACAAATAGTGCTACTATTTTTAAACCATCTCGTTTTAGCTGCATTTTTACTGCATTAAAAATATAACGCAAAAATTTATGATTTGAGCAGCGTGGAGTATGGTCTTAACTTTTTTCATTCTTAGAGGAGACTCGTGTTCAAAATAATTAAAACTAAAAAAATGATAACAATTAGCGATTATGACACGTCATTTTGAAAATATATATTTACCTGGTTTAATCAGCAAATACCAAAATAAAAATTTAAAAAAATTGTTGAAATATACGGCAGTTCGAATAGACATGAGAGGTATTGATATCCCAGACAGGCCGATTCTTGAAATAATCCTGCCAGCTCAAGGGACTCTCGTTTCTCCTGAAAAATCATATTTAGTTTTTTTGTTTAATCGTCCTCGTCGTCTACTATTTTTAAATTATTTTCTTATTTAGCGAAGATATGCGAATTTTTATTTCTTTAATTATGCACTCTCTGTGCTTTAAAGTTTCTATACCAAATGTCAAATGTTTATAACATAACATCACGCCTGTATTTAATTGCCTTTCTTGGTCTAGTGATTAGTGGAACTTAACCGCGGTTCGGAGATTCGATTCCTACCCTGAATAAATATTGGTGTGATGAGTACCTACAAGTATTTGTTATGTATCTGGGTGTAAAAGGTATGTCTGTAAGTGTTAATAAGTATATGCATTTATATACATATGAGGTTTATCGCCTATCTAATTTCCATAACACGAGCTTTCTATTGTTGAGATACATCCCAAGAAATTATTATATACATATAAACTGGGCACGAGAAATATTGTAAAACATCATAATTTTTATTTAGCGGAATATCCTTACAACTCTTTCTAACCAACCGGTTATATATAAATGGTTTTATAAAACTGGTTATTAATAACAAACAGATATGATTTGACCGACAATTTTACTGACATTTTACTTTCAATAACAAATTTTACACTAGGGCATTGGCATCTAAAAGGAGGTCTTTGTCCGTCTCTTTAAAAGATTATGCTTTTTACTAAATCACTTCCAAACGATTTCATTGACTGAATAATTTCAATTTCCAAACGCATGAATATTGCAACAGCATCTTAACAAAAGAACGCAAGACACTATTAAAGGGTACAGAAACTTTGATACTTATTCATAGATTTTATATTTTGCTAGTTGTTTGTAGATTTTACATTTAATTATTTATGGTTCAAGCACTTTTATGAATTACCTTTGTATATGCACGAAAAAACATTATCTAATTGTTAATGTATAACTATTGACAGAGAAGGGTTAAGATACATAGCTATCTTCGTACTTAAACTTAAGTTTGGCTCTGTTTCTAAACTGATAAATATATCATCATCGTCTTAATAATATTTTGCGGCGAATTTAGCCAAAAAAATATTGCGTAATAAACATATTCTGCATGTCAGATATTGCTGAATAAACATATTCGACATAATTATATATAAGATAACGTTTAGACAGAAATATATATGAGAATATTCGGAGTACTTTTACAATGCTCTATGCAACAACGTAAATAGATTGATTCGAAATGTGACATAATATTTAATATACGTCACGAATGTGACAAAAAATCGTGACACAATAAAATTGATTGCTAATAATATAAAGGCAATCATTATCACGATATGTCCTACATATATGTTTACTGTTTGACATATTTGTTTACGTTTTAAAACAAACATTCAGTCGACGCCGCTATCAGGAACTCGCGTTGTTCTTTTCCGTACCAACAGCACGCAACGTTAATTAGAACATTAAATAAATAATAATAATAATAATAATAGTAAATGAATTTCGTGCAATAAAATAAATTAGACTTAATTAACAGGGTCTGTATGTCAGTCAGTGATTGTAGTACTCATTTTGAATATATTAAATACCTACGAAAGTTAATTTGTTTGTTACGCTTACACGCCTTCACTATATAACCGAGCATTGTGAAACTTAGCCCAAATAATATCAGAGACACAGAACAGAAAATAGGGTAGCTAATTCCCAGAAAAACATTACTGTTCCTGGAGGGATAAAAATAGAAGCATTATACAGTGGTCTAGTACCTATATAAACTAAGTTTGGTAACGTTAAGTACTTATACAAGTGAGAATTTAATAAATCCAAATAGGCATACCTACATTGCTCATACCATATATCGATTATTCAAAGTTGACATCAAAGCTAGCGAAGCCGCGAGTAGAAGCTAGTCACGGGTATAAATTTAAAGCCTAAGTCTGACGCCTGGTTGAGAAAGCGACACCAATGCATGTATTAATATAGCTTAGCAGCAGTACTTATACAGTAAGATACGAGACTTTACATCGTGTGCAGAGTTAATTTAGCATTAATAAACAGCCTCGAACAAAACAACCCAGCAATGTTTATTAAATTATTTTAGCAAAATCCAATATCATCATCAACCTTTTTATCGTTGAACAAGGGTCTCTTAGAATGAGAAGGATACATATAATATATTATTTTATAATATAATAGTGTAATGTTAAAATAAAGTTATATTTTGAAGATAATTTTAAGGGTACTTTCACCACCTATTCCATGGGACGTAAACGTAACTGGTGAAACGTGGGAGTGTGCCACACCCCTTTGCCAACCCCGTCGGGGATTACGGTCGTGATGTTCCGTATATTCTGTGGATATTTTACTTATTGTTTATTTTGCTTTCTAAGTTATGAAGTAATGTAACATCTGTCAAGATTTATTAATTATCTTAATAATAACTTGATAGTTACAAAAATGCAAATAAAAGGTTCACCCACAAGTTGCTATCATAGAGTTATTACTCGTATATATACAGTAGGGGAGCCAGACTACAATGTGTCCATCGAAAAAAAGAAAGAGCTAAATATGAGGCTACCTATCTCTATGTCTCTTTTTACTCACGCACGCACAGGTAGCGCTAGGGTGAATTCATTTTTTGAAAAATAAGCAGTTGTTTTACTGCGCATGCATCAGTGATGAGATAGAGAAAGATAGAGATAGGGTATCGCGATCGTTTCTCTCTTTCTAATCGTCCGACGTTGCCGCTTGCAGGCGGTCGTATGTCTTCCGTACTCCATTTGCAATACCTCTATGATTGCCTTACCTTACCTTATAGTTATAAACTGTCAAACAACTTTCCTTTTTGCTTTGAGCAAACTTGATTTATTTGGTTTTAAAGTATTCACACCCATTCCATATTTATGTGCTTTTTGCATTTTGGTTACTTTCACATATCACTTACATTTTAAATACTACATGGGCGTGTGCGTGTGCAAGTGTATGTGTGTGTGTGTATATATGAACATTACCAAGCGAAGGTTGTAATTGGGTAGCTATGTTAGTCGAAAGATCGACAATATCAGCATTGATGGCGACCACGCGCCAGCAAACAGAAAAAATGTCGCCAAGTAGCAGGAACATAGGTTTCCAAAGCAGACTAATTTAGATTTTATTTATTAATTTCAACCGTAAGGTCTACAACAGTGAATAGCAAAATGGAGAAGTACAGAAAAGACTTGTTCACGATCAACCAGAACCACTATGATAAGGGTGCCAAGTCTACACCCCTAAGTGTCGAGATTCGTGACTTACCTACATGACAATAAGCCCACCCCTATTTTTGTGACGTATAAAGTAATTGATGAAAAGCGGTAGATAGTACCTGCTATACTCCACTGCCTATCCATTCTCGGGAAATACGGACGTAATATTTTGTATTGCTGTACTGTTGTTAAATTGATTAAAGCTCTTAAAGGTTCAAAATGTGACGTCAGAGCGACTTGGTCATGACATTTCACCCGAGCGTCTAAATTAAGCCGTCGAAATGAATTTAGTCCCGCATTTCTAATTCAACTAATATTTTCGACCTTCATTGAGAATTAATAGTCGATAACTCCCATAATCTCATTAATATATTGACGGCACCTTAATTCTTTGTCATAGCGATTTTGTCACAGTACGGTTTCAACCAACTGAGTACTTGACGTGGAGATATATTAACATAATTGTGTTATGTCAAATTAGTATCATTACGCGAGATCTATGTATTACGGGTTAGGTGGAGAGCGGATTACCAAATTTATCTATCCTTGCAGAATTGAGGTCTTCCTCTACATTGATCATTCTATAATTCACGCCGATATCGGAGATTGCTAAATCTCCCATCAATATCCTCGTCTGTTAATATTAAAAATTTCAACTTTACCTAGAGTAGCCGTTTCGTTTAGTCCTACATTAGTGAATCCTATAGAGTTAGTGGAACGCTATACATCATACATGCTAGTTCGTCTACCACACTTTAAAATAAATAAATAAAAAATTCAGTAGAATTTCAAATTTCGAATTTACATTTCATTTGTATCCAGGTCAGTCAACAAATGAATAAACCATAACATCACACTAAACACTTAATATCAGGTAATAACATAGTTTTCATACCGGACAACTTTTTTAATCAGATACCATTTATATCGAACACCTTTTGGTACCGGACGCAATTGATACCTACTTATGCGGTCATAAATACATTATAAAATACACAGACACGTAAAGGAACCCTAGTGACTTTTTACGTTAATTTGACGTTTAGTAGTCCCCTACCAAAAATAAATTTCGACGACTGACACTTACTTAAAGTAATTATATTATTCATGTTAAACATTTTACTTTGTTGTCTTATTACTTAATTATCGAAAGGAAATAAACCCATCCTATCATGTTCCCATACGTAACACTTCCAAATATTTCAGTGACATGAGATAAAGCATGAGAATTGATATAATTTAGTAACTTCATGTACAAAAAAAATATCCATTTGTAATGAATATTGTTAATGAATAGGTATCCAGGAACCTCGAAAACATTAATGACATGCTATTTTTAAGTTTTCTAATGTTGACATTATACATTCATTTATCTAATCGCAAATTAAATATGAGGTAAGTGCGTCTCTGTATAGAAAAATATCCTGAACACTTTACAAACGGATCATATGAAATGCTGATTCAGTAAAATAACGTTTATACTACATCAACGAACCGAATTCCAAATTTAAACACTGAAGTTCGAAATTCTAACATTTTATCCGTAATTTAACGCACGGAGAAAAATAACTATAAATGTACACTACAGAAATAATAACAGTTATTTTATTACGATCAAAAAATCGACCCTTTTTCAGTAAGTACTCAATATAAGATACTATAATATATCACTTTATGATGAGCTGTTCTAATACAGATATAACGGAACCGCCATTTCGATTATCCAATTTCCTTTATTACATAATACTTCCTATTTAATCTCAAGCACAAGTAATCAATTATTCCGGTTATGGCGTTCTGATAAACGTAATAAAATACTTGTGACAATAATATTTGTTTTCCTTCATTCAGAAATTTTCCAGCATTTTCCTCGTATAGCGTATCGGATCCGAACTTCGTATTTTATCTTAAGTCAATAACGGAAAAACAATACCTTTTTTACGCGCAACGAGGTAATCAAACCCATAATTTAATTTATAGTTTTGGACTAGACTCATTAGTTGATACTACAAGTGCAATTCTTGAATTTTATCTACATATTTTGCACGTTCGCAAATACGCTACATAATTTTTATAGTTATTTACAAATTGTTAGTATCGAAAAACGTAGATTGAACATGAAGTTAAGAAAGTGATGATTATACATAATTCGTTCATAAAGTATTCAACGAGGTCTCGATTATAGCAACAGTCGTACAGAAGTCAGCATTTATGGCACCGGAAGGATTATAAAAACAACAAATGTTTATTTAATCGCCTGCCGAACGCGACACTGACCGCGATTCTCGCAACAATCGCAGCCCACAGCATCAACTCGGGGGAAATGCGCCTACTTTCTTTCCACTGCGTCTAGCTGGCCTTAGTTGTACACGAAAGTAGCGTACCGACGTA
This sequence comes from Parelbella ahira ahira, assembly GCA_018244795.1. Lineage (NCBI taxonomy): Eukaryota > Metazoa > Arthropoda > Insecta > Lepidoptera > Hesperiidae > Parelbella > Parelbella ahira. The sequence goes on from DWME01004372.1 coordinate 10,899, forward strand.
TACACCACATTACAGTTATACAAATGTAAGACTTAATTCAAGGGATTAAAGTTATTATTAAATTGTACAAAATATATTTAGGCCGTACACACATCACGCGCCATCTCGTACAATTTCTGCGGTGAGATAGGTATAGCTGGCTCGTCTGTTAGTCGTCCGTAGACTGCCGCGCGAGTAAGACGTATCGTCTGAAAGTTAATTCGAGACTGACAGTTTTTTGTGATATTTGTATTCAGAGGATGTGGTGTGCTTGAATATGATGATCGGTGAAACTTGGTTCAGTTGGTGTATGGTGTCCCTTGGGTGAAGGGAGCGATGCACTTGCGAGCACTGCTGACACTGGAACGCTCTGCCGGCATGAAGGGACAACCGGTCTGGTAAGATCACGACTGCCCTCACATGTTCTTATGTAGATTAGAAAGCTTACACTACTCTTTGATGGTTAGCGTGTGTCGCGTATCAGTTAAATAAAAGTTTCATTTCTTATGATCCTGACCACTTTTGTTCTTTGAACGCCTACAATTTTTTTTTTAAATATACAAACAAACAAACATGTGAATTATCAGATTTGTAAATATAGATAAAACATTTTGTTCCCAATATTTTTTTACAAAGGAATTAAATAGTCCGATACACAAGTTATTTAAAAGTCTGCTTCTAAAATGTTTATTTATGTACTTTATAATTATTACGCGTACTGGCATCTGAGTATGTATTATATATTTAAATCGAATGTTTGTCGATTCTATATGCACACACTTAGCGCTAAAACTGCTTAATATTCCATCGAAGTTCACCTATAGATTCATATCGACACGCGAACATAATAATATTAGAGTACGCACATAAATAATTGTTGGTCGAATTGTACTTAATGTAATGAGAAATTATAATTAATATTATGACGTGTACAATCCCCCACTGTGTAATTACAAATAGTTTAACCCGTTGGTAGCTATTGTACAATTAATTTAATAAATTAGGAAGTTAATGAAGCCGTCATTTTAACTGCTTGTTTTAAATTTCGAACGCATCTCTTTTAATAGTGTGCATTCCGTTTGTATGGTCGTTCAACATAAATTGACTCTAGATTTAAATATTTCACTTGCGTAGGATAACGTATCTGGTCATTTGTTTTAGTTGCAATATGATTTTGTGTTTTCCGCAAAGAAAACTAAAATGCATATATGTTCGTAAATTATCACAATACATTCAATTTTACATTAATTAATTTATCATTATCAGTTATCAAATTAATTATATCTGTTTTGAAATGACAATTCCTTGTTATTTGAGAAAATTTTAACATTTTACGTGGTATTCGCAATGTCAAGTTTATTGTCTCTAATTTTTTTTGTTGTTGTGCCTCTATACTGATGACAATCACATACGGTTTCCGGAAGTATTTTTTTGTTTACAGTTAATGAAAGGTTACGACAAAGATGAACATGATAATGATTAATATAAAGTCGGAAGATTACAATGATGACTACTAACACTATTAAAAAAAAATTATAGCATAGAATACATTGTTACATTTACATTTTGTACATTTTAAGTTAGAAGTTTGTGCAGTAATAACGGCTTTATTATAATCACCACCATATATGTATGTATATAAATGCAACCGTTAATATTGATTAATGCCGTATTTAAAACGAGGAAAGAAATTCAACAATTTATTACACATCAAAACATTGTATCTGTTTCAACTATATTAGCTAGGTTTATTTATTCAGGTGGTACGCCGACACACAACTGAGAGACAAAAAACATCACGAAGTCGGCGGCAGGACTTCGAAGAAGTGAGGCTGAGTCTGTTAATTTTTTTGGAACACCTCATGAGCCAGAACATTTAATACAGATACGAGCGTAACTAACATTTTATTTTATCAAGAAAAAATACAAAGGTTCGACAGCCTCACTTACAAGAAACATAATTCCTCGGATTTAATCATCAGTATTTTTCCGAATTTTTACAACTTTAAATGATCACCGCTATGTTGATGCTACAACGCTGATTTGATTAATTACAGAACGTACGGGAACATATAAATAATGACATCAATAACAGATTAAATTCTATATATAAGTACCATAATTCTATATAAACCAAAACATATTCGATAGTTATATTTTTATTAAACATAATATTTAAAAGGCTCTATAATTATTGTAGCCATCGAAACTCAATATTAATAAAGAAATATTTAATAAAGGACTAATTACTAAATGAATAAATCGTTACTTATTCAAACGAAACAACGCTTTCTACCTACCCCGTAAGAGCCGGCGTGACGATTTAATAATAAAAGTTTTCTAATAACAAGCCAGGAATACCTACATACTAAAAGTAAGAAAACAAACCCTACGTTTGAAAGCTTATTGGCGCCAAGATTACTAATACTATTAGACTGTTTACGCGTCTCTCAGCTCGGTAACATATTCCTGGCTTCATGATACTCGGCAAACTTTCTGGGCACTGTCGACGCTAAAGAGGGTTCGCGACAAATTTATTCATTCATTTAAACGTATTATCCAGATAACGTCATTGTTTGGCCGAGAAATTAGATTGGGAGTAACCTGATTATACTTTGATCAAGATCTAAATGAATCATGTTTAATAATTTTCTATTCCGTCCTGTTTATTTGTTAGGTAATATGAGTTATTTAATATTATGTACGTAAAAGCACGCATGTAATTCCTAAAGAGATAGGCAAGGGAGTGTAGTGCACTCCAATCTTTTACCGGTTATGTTTACGTCCCACTATGTAATAGGGGGTGAGCTTATTTCCATACCGGCACAAATTCATTTTCCGAACCACTACTAGAAAAATCAAATTAGAAAAACCCATTAGAACCCGACCGAAATCGAACCCAGGACTATTCGATCAGCAGTCGCACTTGCAACTCGACCAACGTCAAATAATATATGCCTGTTTATATCCAACTGTTAATTCTATTAATCCTTTGAGATGATAAGTTTTTGTTTCCCCTTAAGCTTACCATGATATGTATGTATGTGTGAGTAAACAAATATTAATAAAATCAATGCTCTGTTAAAGACATGAACAATTATTACTTCGGAGGTATTTAGAAGGGTAGAACTATGACATTTGACTTTAGGGTCAAAGGTTAAAGACTGAGTGGTAAGATGCCAGTGAACTGATTGAACAAATCGAGTAACAAGAATGATCAAATGAATTAATGATGAACCAAATTTGCGTCATTCCAGGCGTACTTATTACCTTGCTGAAAACAAACCCTATTTCATCCAAGTTCGACGCTATAAGAGCACTCCCTTCCTATCTATCGCGGACAAGGTAAAGTGAAAAACTCTTGAGATTCCAATGTTTTCGAGATTATTATGATCGCGAAAACTATTTCACTGACAGCGAAAAATAATATAAATCTTTCAAAATATATTAGTGATACCCTCCACACTGCTTTTCCGACTGGAATTCGAAAAGGTCTATTACTGGGTAGGCAGAGAGTAACAAGTGCCAAATATCCTTACAGATTTGCCGTACTATTTTAATCATCACTCTCTATTATAACAATTTTTGTCAACCCTTTTATCGTTCCACTGAAACGGGTCCTGTCAGAATGAAAAGCTTAAGGCTATAATAATAAATCAAAATCGAATGTGACCCACTTGGCATACCGACCACCATGCTGACCTGACAGTCAAACAATCCCGGACTAAATAAACTACTGGTCAGACACCTGATGATGAATTTAGAAATGTTCTAGGTCTGAATGTCGTTGTACACTTGTCTTAGTATGTGAGCTCGCGTCGTACGAAAATCTAGTTTGAGGCTATGATCTATAAATATTATTTGCAACAGCTAAATGCTGGCTGTATTCATTATTGTTCAGCCGCTTTCTCGTTCAAGACCCAATTCACACGCACATACATAACTGTAACGAACTGTCATTATAAGCATAGCAATCTTGATGTGCTATTGGTTTATTTGATAAACGGAACGCTGAATCGTTTGATTCTTTTTATGTAATAAACAGAACAAATGACTCATACTAATTTCGGACCTATCCGAGGTTTTTTGATTTCTCCCGCTGTTCGCGGTGAGATCGCGGTGAAGACTTCGAATATTATAATGTACACGATAGCTGTTACCTCATTATACATTACTGTTACCATCTCTACCTGATTGTGATTGAACAATAACAACGAAATAATATTTAAAAAAAAGGAAATGTGATTTAAATATCTATTTAGCATTACATGTAGCTGAAGAAGATCACAAATCAGATTAAGAATAATAAATGGAAACAATAAAAACTTGAATATAACTGCTCAATATTACTCATCGCGATTTCCATAAAGGTCTAAAAACCATGAATCACTATCATTACGAGGTAGTCTTTTAAAATGTAGAACATGAAAAGCGCTCAAAAATAGAACCATATTTTGCGACCAGCGGGCCGTAAATGAATCGTTTGGAAGCAAGAGGCTATGAAGTATTACAATGCAACTATTTTCTGCCTCCGGGTTCCAGAAACAATGCCATTGTGTAGAGCCCTCCTCGTGTTGCTGAAGAAATATCTAACGTCTATAGGCGAGATGCCTATTATTTTTATAAATTTACTTATATCACCATTTCACATTGTTTAAAATATAAGATGAAGAAAAACCGATTTGAAATAAAAGTACCTACATCTACAAGACTTACATAAATGAAAATTTGTTTTTCTTGTTTATAATCTGTACCAAATTATTAAACAGGAATTTATATTGAAGTATAAGTAGTGTCCGAAAATCAAAATGTTGATTCGATCGGAAATTTTTAATACAGTATACCAACATAAAAGTTTGACGTAACACAAACAGTCATTTTAATCAGCTTTCATTACTTTTTAACAGGCGTTGTTCAATAGTGATAAGCCGATTCGATTAAAATTAATTCATTTTTATTTACTTAATTAAATGGACGTTGATATCTTTCCAAGTTAATTTACATTTTCATTACACATACGGCAATGTTAATGAACTAGTTCGTAATTAGTTGTTTTAATGCTCTATACTAGTTTGAAGTTTTTGACAGTTTGCGTGTCTTGTCTATGGACACACTGACAGCGTACAGCAGGACGCACTGACAGTAAAACTTAATGATGGTTTTTTTGATTTCACGCTGATTAATAAGAGTTTAACCTTAAATATGAATCGCTACAGCCGTTGCAAAATCACCAGCCCATAACGTAATTACCATGGTAATTTAATGGTTTCCGATGTTGAGATATTTTTTCTTCATTTTAATATATTTTATCTATATATCACGTTAAGAATATTTATATAATCATCATTATTATAAGTCTATCAAATTATCAATAGCTGTGCTTAGCTCTTTTCCCATTGAAAAACAAACCGTTTTGTGTATACTCTCGAGACTTTCTCGTTGATCTACCCGGGCATGCCTCTATTATATTGTATTGCATAACTCGAATAACTATTTGATACCTAATTATACCTATGTATACAATATAGAAATACAGCTGCTCTAATCGACATTTATAACGGCTTATAAATTAAAC
>DWME01004373.1:0-16452 GCA_018244795.1 Parelbella ahira ahira
GTCGTAAAAGACAAAGATTCCTCGTCAATCAGGGTTATAGTTATAAGGTGAGAGGGGAAAGTGTGTTTGGATTTGACACATCACAAATCTACTTCAAAAGTTGGTAGTCATGACTATAGTGCAGAATATACATGGTTTTAATCTTGGTTTGCTAAATATCTGGATGTTAAATTTCGATAATATCCTAACACTGTGTTGTCATTGTCTGCTGTGTCATGGCATAAATCCGACAGACTTGAGATTTTTTTTTATTTATAACTTAAAAATATCGTCGTAAATGTTGTTTTCAGTGGCAAAAAATGTTATGTTTGCTAAATGCCTTTTAGGAGGTATCTTCAACAGAAATAAATAGGGTTTGTTGAGTGATTTTACTTTTATTTCCAGGTTATAACTGAGCTGAAAGGCATGGAACAGGAGCCAGATTTGTTTTATGGCTCACGGGAGGAGCAGGGAATGTTACTACAGCAGGTTAGTAGTATTTTTTTTACTGTCCGAGGTAATCATGTTAAGCAAAATTGTGGCCACTGTTTTACTAGAAATACATATTTACTTGAGCGAATGCCCATTATTGGATCTCATCAAACGATACAGATTTGTACACGCATCAGACGGTTGAAAGGTGAGAGGTGGTGGGTATCAACAAAGATTTTTTTATTTCTACAATTAAATAAAAACAGGAGCAAACGTAATTCAAATCGGTACGCCGGGTACGCCGGAGCCATCTGTATTTATGTTTATAGATCTTTATTCTCAAAAAAGACGACTACTCACTTATATGAGAAAGCAATATAAAGTAAATTATTAAATACATCAATTCATCTGTACACACGTAACGTGTTTGCAATAATAATAAGGGCAAAATTTAGTTTAAAGCGTGATGTATGTAATGTCGTTAGTAATCCTTAACAAATGAGAGGGCCGCGCGCAGGTGCTGGCGGCGTCGGAGACGGAGTGCGAGGAGGAGCGCGAGGCGGGCGGCGCGGGCGGCGCGGGCGGCGCGGGGGGCGCGCGGCGCGCGGGCGGCGCGCTGGGCTCGCTGGCCGGCGCCGACGACGCGCTCTACCTGGAGCAGCGCCGCGCCGCCGCCACCAACAAGCACCCGCTCTTCAAGAAGTTCCGCTACTAGCGCGCCCGCCCGCTGCCTTCTCGCATCTCCCACCCGCACTCGGTACAATTGTCTCTCTGTTCGAAGCCTGCGGCCGACGTGTCATGCCGACCGATATGCACCCAAAGATTATTTTCGAAATAAAATAGTCCCTTAATGGCAACTTAAAAATAACATTCATACTTTCATAATCAGCCTTCGAAGTCCACCGCTGGACGTAGGCGTTCTGAAGGGTTTTTGCTCATAATTCAGTAAGATCGCTTTACAATACAAGATTGCCAATAAATTTAAATTATATGTTCTTTCAAATATTTCAGTACTAATATTCATAAATTATGGAGATAAATAGTTACCAAAGATACCAGCGACCCTTTAGTAATCATCAAAAAGTTGGATACATAACAGACGAGAGTTTCTCATGCAAGTGATAAATGAACAAATTGAACGTTAAACAATAAAATTAGTTTTAACACAAAACTATTTTCGAAAGCAGAACCAAGAGAAATAATATCAAGATGTAAAAATATTTTAGGATGAAATATATGTCATAAAGAGAAAATAGGCAATGGTTTTTCAAATGTATTGTAATATGTAAATTTATTCTAAATAAACTTAATAAAACATGTTATTTTTTATTTTCCCCTTGCCCCCCATACTGTTTTACGTGGGAATACTTTAATGTAGTGTTATCATAATTTGCAGTAAAACTGAAGACGAAAAGGGCGTACCAGAATGGGCACTGGTCGAGTTGCAAGGTCTCGTGCAAATGAAGGAGATGGCGACAGGACCTTCGTTTGTTGGAGATCTTCATTATTACAACAGAAACAAACATCCGGTGCTTGTTCTCGGCCACCATGTGCTCAATGGGAAAGAAGTGAAGCTAGAACAACCCATGGCGGTCATTGAAAAAATTTCTACCTCCAACCAGCCAGAGTACAGAGTGAGGGCTGTGGTTAAAAAGAAACTTCTCTTCAAATCAAGACCAAAACCTATAATTTCTAATGTTGCTGAAAAAATTTGATTGTAAATAAAATGTATGTTAATTAAATATCTTTTGGTTTTTGTGTGCCCTTTCAGTAGCTCAATAGCGGTAATTGGACAAAATGGGGTCTGACAAACCGCTTCATAAAATTTATAATGTTTTCAAACTTACAGCATAAGTTACTGAGTGGCCATGGAAGCGATCCTAAGAACGTTGAATTACGATAAAGTTTATTATACATATGTATATGTTTGCATATAGACTGACACTATTTAATTTTTACATTAGAACTATGCTAGCCGAAGTCATACGATATATACGTGGCAGCTCAGAACAGTTTGTTACGCGTAGAAGAAATTCTTAGATCCGAGTTCACAAGAATCTTCAATAATTGAATTTTGGAAAAATCAAATAATTGTAATAAATTCCCTTTATTTCCTTTTAGTATAGACAATGTAACCCAGGTTAGCTAGGTGACCTACAAATGATAAAATACATACAAATTTGCATTAACTTTACATTTAATGTATTATTCACAAATGTCTTACATACAAGAATTTATAAGACTAATGAAAATAAACTTGATGTCAAAGAAACGTTCACGTCCTGTAAGTATTTCAGCAACAGTTTCAATAGATCTCTTATTATTTAATATCATAATATAAAAATATGTGAAGTACGAAATTAAACTGTACAATTTGGTCATTTCTCCTGATACTCTTTCGTTTTTATTTTTGTAAGAATATTCAACATTAAATAGTGTAATTATCTCATGAAAGGCACTTTTTTTATACAAAAAAGGAAAAAATAAATTATCGCTATGTTTATAAATTATATATATATATTATATATATATAACGTTATAAGCATTACAGCTCAATCAATGTACTCTTAATTTGAAGGATATTGCAATAAAAACTTTATCGTAAGGATGCAAGAAGAGTAATTGAAATGTGTCAAAAAACAACATTGAAAGGTAAGTAAAATGTTTATCAACATTTTGTTTATACAGACGTTGTATAGAAACTTTGGCTGAACATATGTTATAAAACTAATTTACATCCACTAAATTATACAATAAACTCATAAACAAAATCACATCTAAAACAAAGACATAAACAATTTTCATCTACAACATAACACAATAATAGTCTATGGCTTATCATCTAATAAAACCTAGTTGGTTCCTTATAGTGCTATAAGCATGTTATAACCACCGTAATAATCGAGAAGAAATCAATTAAACTTAATTCTTCGGCAACTGATCAAAACTGGAATCCTTCGTTTAAAAAATAAATAGCCGACAGTTACTCGGAAAAGAGAATTTTATTAAGTTTGCGCCGAGCCAGTCCTGTCATATTAAAACAATTACCAGTCAAATTTGCCGCGTTTTTGAAACTAAAATTATTTAGCATGTAATAAAATTTTGTCAAAGAATATACTATTCACGCATAATACGAGATTCCAATTTGGAAAATATTCAATCTTTGAGAAAAAGTCATTTAACATGTTATTAGTTAATTCTTTTTAAACCATCAGACATTATTAAATAAAAAATTTACATGACCTCAGTTCTATTAGTTGTTAGTAAACCTTTCTTAATCCATTCCTACTAAAATTGATATATAATCAATATTAAATACAATGTATGCCACAACACATGTAAGAATAGAAAGACACTAATATCTGCAAGTTAAAAATATATTATTTCCTGATGACATTGAAACGGTTTCGACGGCATGACCAAGACATTAATACCATCTTCAGCAACGTTTAATGACATTGAGACGATTATATAAATAGGTTGATTATCAATAATCTGAATTAAAATAATTTTGGTTCAACAAATAAATACAAAACCTAAAAACAGACAAATGGACGAATACATGAAGTGGCCAGTCATATCATTGATCCGTAAAAATGTTGTTACAATCTAATTTATTTCTCTAACATTGCACACTTACGAACATGCAGAATATGTGATAATTCCCAAATATAACATTCGCTACTGCAACTAACATATAAGAATAATAGCTCTTTTCATCCATATTCATATGCAACAAACAATTTTTAAACACCAATATTAGCTACAATAGACGAACCTTACAAGTTTTCATGTATACACTTAGAATAACTATATTACTAATGATATCCTCTCTCTATCAACTTAAACAACACGTACATCTCCTTCACAATCATTATGTCTGCTACATATATATTGTATATGTAGGGATTTTTTTTAATTTTGAAAGGAAAACATCTCGGCATGTTTGTATTTAAATGAAATTGATTTCATAGATGTAAATAAACCATACCATGATGAATATATTGAAATTTTATCATAGATCAAGAACTTTTACACATGAATGTAATAGTTACATTTAGATGAATGAATGTTATATATAAAATATACATATATTATATATTTATGCAGATTTGCCGTCTGCTCTCAGTAACTCCTGCCCTTCCACGGAGGTCCAGTACTCTACGAAGATGTCTCGTTCTTTATCCAAACAGGATAGGAATGTTTGCTCATTTTCTCCAATTTTCTTCAAGCTGATAAGTTGTTTTCTTAATATAACATTCTGTAACAAATATTAATTTGACTTATGCTGGGGTTTAATTTTATGAACGGCATTATAATAAACAGATAATATATGCCTGTGGCCAACAATCTGATGATCAAATGCAGGCCTTATTCAATTTAACTTCTTGCATTTTAATGTCCTAAAAATTACTTTTTAATCCAGTGATTTATATATTGAACTCTCAGAATGCGAAGGGTCATAGTCTTCCCTGCCGGTCAAGTTTGGGTTGGCAGGCTTTACAGAGAACTATAAAAGTGAATTTTTTTATAGGTAAACAATAATTATGTAATTTTAATTTTCCTACGATTCACTTATATTAAAATGGTTATGTTCCTTAGTAAATGTGCAACAACAGCATGATTTAAGAATAAAGCGAGGTTTCCATGCAAAAGAAAGAAGTATCAAAGCTACGATACTGGTTTGTAGAGATAAGTTATCGATGTAGGTGACGACCTATTCAGCGATATGTATCAGCCTATAGTAAACATCTTTAGTACATCTGTAATTACAAATGTGGCCGAACTGCGCTTTGGGACTGTTGGTGCTTCTTGTGGCATTCGGGGGCTCCGTGGCCAATGAGAGCGACGAGGCCGTTCTATATTACTATGGATTAGTAAGTGCAACTAGAAGAATATACTTAAAACTTCTACACTACTCAAGTTTTACACTAAACCAGTGCATCAATTTATCAGATGACACTATTGGCAATTATCAACTGCCAATGATGGTTCTGTATATTTTTACTGAAAGATTATAAGGGAATATTGATATAATTTATTGAAAAATAAACAAACATATGAGCTGCTTGAATGATTGAAGTGGACTGAAACGAGCGCACATTGGTGGGACAAGACGCGAGTAAAACGCATGTTGGGTGCAGGAGGAGAGCGAGCGCGGGCTGGCGGAGTGCGGCGCGCGGCAGGCGTGCGGCGCGCGGCTGCGGCGGGCGTGGCGCGCGCCGGCGCTGGTGCGCCTGTGCCGCTGCGCGCGCCGCCGTGCCTGCGACTCCCCCGCGTCTGCCCCGCCCACTACCACCCTCGAGATCAACAACCGCGCGCTTTTCCAGGTGCACGCTGTTTCCTACCATCACTAAATCTAATCTTTCCTCCCAAGACAAGTCGTAAACGAATCGGTCACGTGCACCTCTTTTATAGGAATAAATAAAGATAAAGACCTGAATAAATTCATGTTTATTTTCCATTTCGGTTATCCTGACATATCGCATTAGTGAGACGTAAAAGAGGCTGCAGCAAATACTCATACACTTAATATAACATGGACAAAGTACAAAAGCTTATTAATCTTAATGAAAGTCTATTTAATTTTTAGCTCAAGGAATTGGACACACGGAATGAGCTCCATATTAGGCATTCTAACGAGATCTATTTTGTTCAAGCAGCGCCTCCTTACAAATAAACGTAACATCAAGCCTGTGATCCTCAAAGGGGTAGGCAAAGGAGTGTAGTACACTCCCACATTTCACCAGTTACGTTTAAGTTCCATGTGATCGTGAGCCTATTGCCATACACGGGGAGTAAATTCAGACTTAGAGATACTACTAGAAATTATAAATTAGAAAAATCTAATAGCACCCGACTCAGGATTTGAACCTAGGACCTCCCATTGAGCAGACGTGCTTGCAACCACTCAACCAACGAGACAAATAGACCATGTTAAAATTTAAAAGTTGCCATGGGCAAATTTCATTACTAACAGGTTGTGTTCCTGGTCTATACCAGATCATAGCCTATCTATATAGCAAATGTTAAACAAATTCGTCCAACTATTACAACATGTACAAATCTCAAACATAGACATGACTTTCAAATTTAGAATAATTAAAAAAAAAGTCATTGTTACATAAATGTATTATTAAATATATCATTATCACATTTTGTCTTTTTACATTTCATTTATGTATGACTTTTTTCAGTTTTGTGATCCAGTCACCGAATGGCCAGAATGTACTGATAACGACACCCCCCTAACTGTGGAAACGTCCTACAAACGCATGAACCCCGACGAACTGGAAGAAATGCACCACAAAGACATACAACTGACTCCACCAAAAATCACCTTAACATGTCGGTGTCAATATCCTAATTATTGGAAACTAGTCAACTCTACAGAAGATAGTAGAGTGCATATGTACAAATGCAGCTCCTTACCACCTTGTAAATCAGGCGATTTCTGTGGGAACGTTAATTATGATCTGAATTCTTTATATCAGTCCTACCTATGCCCTCGGAATCATATATGTGTGCACAATGGAGGCATCACAAATTTGCAAATAAAGAAGTTGTTATACAGCGGTAAAGGATGGAAAGCCTACTGCCAGCCCCTCAACAATAACTACAGTTATGAGGATTATTAAATATTATAGTACCAACTTAAGTAGTCTTGTCAATTATTACGTCCAAGGGTTAGTTCATTTTACCTCAATTTGAAAAGCAAACAAATATACCTATGTAACAAATATAACATTTTCACTTTCAAAATTTTCTCATGATACTTACTTGTGTCGGTTCTGATGCAATATCCTTAACAATGCCATTGGCCTGCTCAGTGAACCTATCAGGCCATAAGACTCTGCTTACAAGACCTCCTTGCAATGCTTCTGATGCTGTTAGTTGTCGGCCAAATAAAATCAAATCATTAACCTAAAATGTAAAACATATTATTTAAATACAAATGAAAAATAGCAATGTGTGTGTTTTTTAACAACCTCATAAAATTAAAACGTATTTTACGAAATTTTACTGAAACAAAAAATGTTTATGTACACTTATGTATGTACGATAACAAAGTTGCATACGCTATATAATGCAATTGTTAAACTTACCATAGAGTGTGGCAGTCTGCAGCGAGCTGTGAGCGCGGCAGCCCCAGGCTGAAGCAATAGACGATCATTCGCCAGGGAGAATGTTGCGCGCTCCGAGGCCAGCACCATGTCGCTGAGGGCGGCCAGCGCCAGGCCCACGCCCCAGCACGCGGCGTGCACCCTACTGCACAGCAACTTGCTGTGCTTATCCACTGCTAACAGCAACGACCTGCATTTTGTACATAGTTTACTGCTAAAAGTAATTTACTGCCTCATTGGTTGAGCGATTCCAGGGCGAGATTGCGATCAAAAGGTCCTGGATTAAAATCCCAGGTCAGGTACTAATGGATCTTTCTAAGTTAGATTTTCTAGTAAAAATTTTCAGTAGTGACTCAGGGGCTGCAGTTGTGCCTGGTAGATGGCAATAGGCTCAGCACCTATTCCATTATGGGATTTAAATGTAACTGGTGAAACATGGGAATGAATTACATCCTACCCCTTTCAGGGTGACAAGCATGAAGTTACATACTACCTAATAAATTGAATAATTTGAAGTTATGTCACAAAGATATATAGCAAAATGTGCATAGTTAGCTACAGGCAAATATTGACAATGTGATAAAAATGCACTGATGATGATACACTTTCATTGATAACAATTTTTACATTCATTGAAAAATCCTCATCATTTAACTCTGCATATTAACATCTTGGACAGCGACAGTATAAAACATAATAAACAATAAATTATGTTTAAAATTAAGATTTCTATATGGTTTCTTCTACAACTTTAAAGAACAGGTACTTCTATAAGATGTTAAATTTAGTACGCCTAATTGAATATTAAATTTTACATATAGCATACTTCCACACCAAGATAAAAATGTTTAATAAACAAACTAAAATTCGGATCCTGATAGTGCTACATGTTGATGTTACAACTTAGACCACCTATCTTCACCGATATGATGTACTTTAACGAAAAAAAAACCTTAACATCGCGCCTGTAATCCCCGAAGAGGTAGTCAGAGGAGTGTAGTACTCTCATGTTTCGCCAGTTACTTTCAAGTCCCATGGAATAGGTGGTGAGCCTATGGCAATACTGGGCACAATTCCAGACTCAGAGTCCTACTAGAAATTCTAAACTAAACAAATCCAATAGTACCCGACCTGGGATTTGAACCCAAGACCTCCGGATCTTCAGTCGCACTTACAAGCACTCGACCAATGAGCAGTCAACTATGTACATTAACAATCTGATTATCTATTTATGCTGATCTAATGACCTTCTTAGTCATTGCTTACTCTCTTCATACACACAAATAATAAAGAAATATTAAATGTACTTATATTAATTTATATTATGTTACTATATTTACCTTACAGTTTCGGCAACTTCCAGTGCATTGTTTACCCTCCTCATCTTGTCTTCTTCCACTATGTGACTTAGGTCTATATTTGAACACAGAGTCCCACATTCAGATGTCAGCAGTGTGACCGATATCTCTTTTATGCTATCAATAATAATCAAGGCTTGCTCAATTTCTTTTAGAACCTGAAAATTGATTAAATATTTATACCGAATTTAAATCAACTGAACATTTCATTAACAACTTATTTCAAGATTTCCTAAAATAATTAAGCTGCACCTTACTATTACAAGTCAAATTTAGAATGATTCTAGATAAAAAAAATATTACCTCAATATTATACTGTAACCCTATTTTTTCTACACATATCTCAGCTAGCCTTTCATCAATTTTAACAGTCACATATCTCAAATCTCCCGATAGACTTTTAGTAACGATCTCCTCTTTGACATCACTCCTGGTGACTTTTTTTTGTTTTTGGGGTTTTTCACCTTTGGTGCTCTCTCTTTTCCTTTTGTTCAGGGCTAGGGAAAGCTTAGAATTAAGTTTTTCTTTTATGGACAGATAATCATCTTTATTTATAATCTCAGCACCAGATTTATCTGTATCATTGGCCATAAAAACATCAGTTGCTTGGTCAACATTGCTGGTATCCTGCTTCTGATTATCCAGTGACACCTGCGATGACCGTGTATTTGTTTGTACTGAACTGGAATCAACATCACTCAACCGTCTTGGACTCATGCAGCTGCTTGAATAGGAACTGGATGAATGACGCCGATAAATTATGGAATCATCAGCACTATGAGTTTCGAAATCTTCACTAACAGATGGAGATTTAATAGAACTATTTAAAGATACCCTGTGTTTCACACCTAGAATTTTTTTAGCTTCACCATCCTCATACTTTAAATTTTCCTTCTTTCTTTCTCTAAATTTCATTTCCTTGCCATCAGGAGTTGAACTTTGAATCTTTTTAATGAATTCTGCTTTTGTCTCCCTACTCTTTTTACCTTTAGGCGCTTCTGGTGTTAGCTGGTATATCATATTAACAGCTCCCTCATCCATTAACAGTTTATCAACCTCTGTCAATCTTCTATTTTGCTTATTATTTTTAGAAGAAGGCTTCTTCCATTGCAAGTTAGCCATGGGTGATTTAGATTTGGATCTTTGTGGAGTTTGCTCATGTTTGCCTTTTTTATATGGTGGCTGTTCCTTAGCAATTTGGTCTTTTCCGGACTCTCTATTTTTGGTTTTTGTTTTTGTAAATGTATCTGGATTGTCTGGGTCAAATATTACTTTTTTCTTAATGACTCGTCCCAATCTTCGCTGGGGTTGATTCTCATCCCCAGGCTTTCCTCTCTGTGTTTGCTCTTCAGCAGGTACTGAATCGACAGATGACCTTACTGATGCTTTTTCTGGATTAACCCTTACCTCCAGATTTTTTTTTGGTTTCTCAGTTTCATTTAATTTACTCTCACTATCTACTTCAGTCTCTCTAGGCTGCTCTGATTCATCGGGTTCCAGTTCCTCATCGTCCCAATCCATCACTAACACATTCACAATATTTTCAGCTTGTACATTATCTTTACTTGGCTGCTTCTTTTCTATATTACTCTCAGTTTTATTTGTATCTTCTTTAATATCTGCATTCTTTTGAAGTTGATTTTCATCAAGTTTCTTTTTGTCAGTACTATTGTCATTCTCAATATGATTAACCTTCTTATTTTCTATGCCCTCCCTCTTTTCTTTTTTAACTTTTGTCATCCGCAGTGTACCACGGTTCTTTCTTTTTTCACGTTTGAGTCTAGACAGCTGTTGCAGTGCCAACTTAGTTTCAATTTCTTGAGATGGAGACATAAATACTTGTTTTACTTCACTACTTGGTGCTAGAGAAACTGACTCAATATCATTGCCTTCAAGAATGTCTAATAATTCCTCTTTATTAAATACTTCTTGTCTTACAGTAGTATTGTTATTTTCAGATGAATCTGTAATATCAGCAGAACGTAAGACTTCACTCAGTTCAATGCTTTCCCTGAACTCACTTGGAACAGTGTTTGGAGTATCATGACTCTCAGCATTATTTAGAGTATTTTCAGAAGTGTCTGCCACATTATCACTAGCTTCAATTACTATTTCAGTTTTGAATTTAGGAGCATCATCCAAAGATGTTTCTAAAACGTTAACCTCAATTACATCCACATCATGACAAACTGATTTCTCTACTTCATCATCAATTACCACTTCAGTGACTACTTCAGTAACATCCAGTGTTCCAATGTCTTGTTCGTCCAGATGCTCATTTAAGGGTTCATTAATGATTATCTTTTCAGTTTTATCAATAGTATCAATATCTGAGGGTGCATCCTTTTTGCTTGTTTCTATTGCATCAGGTTTATCATTCAAAGGCGGACTTGAGTCCTGGACTATTTCTTCTGCTGGCAAATCGTTTGTATCATTACCACCGGCAATCGTTTCGGATTGACCTGCTTTTCCTATCTCGGCGTCACCGTTCGAATTCTGACATAGGTCCGCCGCGACAGCAATCGCTACACCTTCATTTTCTACTGCATTAGACTTTACACCACCCGCTATAGGCACATCAACGAGAATTTCTTCGGCCGATTCCATTTTATGTGCTGATAATCGTAATTTAACTTGGAAGACTTTTCAATCAATTGACGGATAACCTATTGTTGATAAATAAATCAAATAAACGCAATTGTGATACACTTGTGATAACTTTTACGCTACATCATTATTCATTTTAAAATTAATATAAAACACGATACACATAAGGTCTCTAAAGTAGGTTGAACAAAACAAAACAATTGTTTCACGTCGCTCAGTTTCTATTAGGTTTTTTTTCGATGCGCGTCCATCCATTTCAAGTAGTCATAAACTCGAATACGGCATGTGTTGCCATTGATGCAGATGCAATTTGTTACAAAATATAAATAAATTTTAGTATGATATCATAATACCAAAATAACAAAGGAATTTGTTATAACAAAATTATAATCCGAATACATGAGATAATAATTGCATATACATCGAGATCGTCAGGAATTTTTAGATTCATATACATTCGAAAATTCTATGCAAAATATGTTACTTAAGACAGGACTCATTTGAGCAATACAGCTTAATAACTGTAGTTATTTATTAGAGGCATACAAATATGTCTTAAAATTATGTTTCCTTGAGTTCTTACAGTTACTGATTCTATTATTATGAAACAAATCATACTATGACCTAAATGTATGCTAATTGAATTGATTCTAAGCTAGACAATTATTCGTTAATATATTGACCAATTATTGATAGCTTGTCATCTTATATGTATTTAATTATTGTATTCGTCTTAGAAAAAAGATTACATCAATGAAATTTTGATAATTATGAACTATAGTTACGATAATGATTATTTTGAAAAAAAAAACGAGTACATAGAGGGACATAAATTTTGACTTTTGTCATTGGGACATTGCTACGATAACTTGTCTGTTGTCAACTTAACATTAATCATTCAAAAACCTGCCACTAGTCACTACAGCTATTGTATATTTTTGATCGATCTTGTCACCTAAATAAAACCAATTAAAAGATAAAACAATTTATATCAATTTATGTCGTTAAATAATAGTAATTAATAAATTGTATTAATGTTCATAATATATATATAGTAATTAAGAATTACAATATAGTAAATAATGAATTACAATATAGTAATTAATGAATTGTAATCTACTCATTAAAAAGTCAAAATCATAAAGCAAGATGAATATACTTCCGAAGAAGCGGTCAGTAATTATACTTTTTAGTTTCTTAGAATTTACTCATTTCTGCTGAAGTTGTTAGTAGGAAAATTTGCCAATTTGTTATGTTATTAGTAGATGCAATTTGCTAATTTCTTAAGTTATTAGTAAGAGCAATTTGTTAATGTGCTTTTTTATCAATAACAGATGGCACGTAAGAACCAAAGAAAACATTGCAAGAGTAAGAAAAGATGAAGCCGAAGCTGCTGAAAAGGAAAGGGCAGAACAATTAAGAATTGAGAATGCCGATCGTGAAGCACGTTTAAATATTTTGAAAAATAAAAGCAAAGAAAAATTACTAAAACTTAATGTTCATACTGAATATCCAAAAGCTGAAACTGAAGCACCTCCAGAACATATAAATTTGTTTACAGATATAGATCACGCCACTACAACTACAAATAAAGACCATGATGAAGAGGTTAAGGAAAAGAAAGAAGAATATGAAAAAAAAATTGGATATCTCACATACCTTGGACAAGACACAAATGAAGCCCTTGGTAAGAAAAATTGGTATGAAGTTCCACCAGAGGCTTCAAGGTTCACACGACCAGCAGAAGTAAAAGATACATTTGATAGACTAGTTCTCAAGGATAAGGATGGGAAACCGAAGAAAAGAGAGCTGGTTGAGAAAGACGGGGAAATTGATTGGAAATTGAAACAGAAAAATGATCCTATTAACAATTTCAAAGAATATTGTGAAGGAAAACAGAAGGTAGTGCAAGAAGTGAAGAAGACCAATTATTTATTGACGCCACCAAAAGAAAAAATTATAGAAAATAAAAAAAAATCAAAGCATAAAAGAGATAAAGATGATAAGTTACAAAAGTTAAGAGATGCACGTCTCAAACGTGAACGCGAAGAGAAATATAAAACGGAAATGTTCCTTACCCAATTGAGTGGAGGAACAGTTAGCACAAACACAGAAGTGGAAAATAAAATAACTCCCAAATACAACTCCCAATTTAACCCTGAGTTAGCTCGACAAAATTATCGTTAAAAGTTGTGTCTGCTTTTATATAAAGTGAATGATGAACATAGAAGAGGCACATTTGGGTCTTTAAGGATTGAGATGCACTTAGTGTTCTCTACCTACCTTGTGAGGCTTCTGGTGTGATATTATAAGTGTTTTATATATTCTATAAACTACCTTGTTGGTTGAGTGGTTGCAAGTACGACTGCCGATCTGGAGGTCCTGGGTTGAAATCCCGGGTGGGGATTATTGGATTTCTCTAATTTAAAATTTTTAGTGGTGACTCGGAGTCTGGATGTGTGCCTGATGTATGGCAATAGGCTCACCACCTTAACTTAAACGTAACTGATGAAACATGAGGGTGTATTACACTCCTTGGCTAATCCCTTCGGTGATTACAGCCGTGATGTCAGTTTTTTTATTCTATAAATGTTAAAAACATTAAACTATTATTATATCATTTATTTATTTTGAGGTCCATATCCAACATTTGGACACTCCTCAAGTGTTGTAAATGTCCTTAGGTGACAGTGACCACTTAATATCAGGTAGGCTGTTGGACTGATTGCCGAGCTTAATATTAAAAATATATATAGATGTATATCCAGCAGTTGCATGGAACAGGCACATGATGATATTATTTAAATGTTGCATCACTTAATAGGCCCTATGAGAAATATATCCTCACCATAACCTACCCTACCCCATGCTAAATATAATTTTATTTTGAAACAAAATTATTTTAATGTGATCTAAAATTATACAGTTGTCTTTTTTTTTTAAATAGACAACCTAAAAAGTCACAACCTTTTGTAGGAAAAAATGATTAAAAACCTTGGATAGTGTGTACATGTTTATTTTGAACATTATATAAACAATTTGACTTATTTTACATATTCTTAAATATTCGTATAACATGACATTCAACTTTATTGAGTGCATATAAAATATTTCTAACATATATTTATTATATGAATGGATGTAGTTATTTTTGTGTTACTGTCAGAAGGGCGAGTGGCAGTTTGTCCTCCAAGGAGCTGAAAGCGTAATTAAATGTTTCGCAAAATAGCTGCAGGATTCTCACGATAAGCGCACTTTCATTTTGTGCCTCGGCTGGTTTTAATCTGAAAAAAAATTTAAACATTTAAGACACCTATTGTAATGAAAATTTCGTTTATTAAATTTCGTATGTCAGAATTAGTTTTCTCCTGTTGAATCAGTGGTCTTAATAGTATCATTCGGTATTATATTAAATGTTTAAATAATGGCAAAAGAAGTAGGTATGTTAAATATATCATAAGTACCTGTTCAGAAACACCTTTTTAACATATTTACATAGAAAATTGATGAACACTTCAACATTTTCTGTTCTGGTTTGTCTCAGTACAGTATAAGTGCCGACTAAAAGTGGATAACCGTCAATGTTTTCTCCAGGTCTTTTGGCTATCAAGTCACCTGAAAATGACAAGATTCTATGTAAATATAAATATGACTACATAACAATCCTTGCAGAGTGAGATCTACTGTATGTATATATTATACGGCCGCATGCACGCTCACACACATAAACACACTAGTGAACGAATTCGCAATATAACTTAATTTAATTCTTTCGGAGTATAGAGACGCTCTGACTACTTAAGTCCTATCATATATTTAAAAACAATATTAGCTATGCATATAAAGTATACATGTACATAAAACTCAGAAGATTGCTCTAAGTGTCAGCTTCATTCTTCATTCAAAATAATTGTCTTTTTGGCTGACTTATTTCCAATCTACACTAACTCAGTACCCTTTTTTATAATGAAAATATTTTACGTGATGATCAATCTATCACAATAATTAAAAATTATCTATAATTAACATGGCATTCATGAAAATATAAATAGAATATGTTACAAAACTTGTTTTATTTATGTGATCATAGGAATTCTATCATTATAAGATTATCATAAGAATCCCATGTTACTTTGGTTGGTTGGAACAAATATTTCAAAAATCTTCATATAGGTACTAGCCACATTTATCAACCATCAAATACTAAGATATTTCTTCTGTTTTGAGTTTTTAATACTTGATCCTCATCACCAGCCATTCTCAGTCCACTGCTGGCCATAGGACTGAGATAGCCGAGAACAGGGCGCGGTGACGCCCTGACCTCGGCTTGTCGGGTTAATATTTCGTCATCGTCATCAGCCTATCTCAGTCCACTGCTAGATATAGGCCTCCCCTAATGAGCGTCATCGCGCCCTGTCCTCGGCTGGTAGTAATAGTACATTAATACTTAATTAACACTAAATGTTTATTTACCACTTGTAAAACATATTTGTAGTTTGGATAATTGAGAAATCAAGATCACTGCTAAAATTCTGCCCATATCCACATTTAGGAACTCATTGGCATTCCTGATGTACATTTTCTCGAACGGTTCACTGATACCGCATCTCGCCAAATACTCTTCTAACTCTCTCATTAACGATGTAGGAACCTGTTTTGTTTTTGATGCGTTTGATTGTTTTAACTCGTTTAGTAAGGATCTGTAAATAATATTTTTATTATTATTTAATTTACGGGTATGCATTATGAGATGAGTGTATTAGTAGCATGTTAAGGTTGTAGGCAGTGACCGACCGAAGGTTCGGTTTCGGCCAGTCTCGGCCAAAAAATCTAGTTTCGGCCTTAGTTCCGGTTTCGACAAAAAAACGACCGAACCTTTCGGCCGCGCCGAAACTCGAGTGCTCGTGAATTATCGTGCATCGTCCGGCGAGCTTCGCAGCATAGCCTAGCGG